>BRXX01000337.1:0-43763 GCA_030267905.1 Triparma verrucosa
AAGGCGACCCTAGCTGCCGGGACGGCCGAGAGCGAAAGCAAGATCGAGTCTCTGCAAGGAGAACTGGAGACGACAAAGAAATCCCGAGAAGGTGAGAGACTGCTCGGAGCAAAAGTGGAGTGACGAGCTGAGAAGGTGTCGCTGATACTTGCTAACCAATTTCACTGCATCTAAATTCTTCGCTGTGTCTAACGTTATGAACACCCCGCAGCTCTCGAAACGTCCAGCACAGAGCAGCTCCAGGAAGTCAAGGCTAAGCACGAGCAGGAAGTCAACGGCTTGAATGAGGATCTCAAACAGTCCAAGGCCTCCTCGGCCGCAGACCTGGCGTCACTCAGAATCGAATTGGAGAGCGTCAATGGCGCCAATGTGTCGTTGAACGAGAAGTACGAAACCGCGGTTGCCAAGTTCGAGCAGGAATTGACCGAAGCAAAGGCCGACAAGGAGACCACCGTGGAGGGCCTCAAGTCTGAAATTAACGAGCTTTCGAATAAAGAGGCCAGCGACAAAGCTGCCGCGGGAGAGGCTGCGCAGCAGGAACTTGACAAGCTCAAAATCAAACGCGAAGAGGATATGAGCAGAGTGGTCAAACACGAGCAAACTATCGCCGACAACAATGAGAAGTTCAAGGAGCTACAAGCAAAGCTCGAGAAGCTAGAGGTTTCGAAAGATGAGGCAAGTAGGCGGGAAAGAACCGCAAGCCTAGAAATGGGGCGGCGCGTTAAGGAAGCAGAGGATGAGATGGATAAATATCACAAAGAAATCGATAAGCTTACAAAAATGAAAATGAAAAGTTGCGATGAGAAAATAAAACTAAGGTGAGGAATGGGTGGTATTGAGGCATTACAACAGGTTCGTTTATTTCCTTGCTTTTGATTTTTTAACCGCAGTATACATTATTTTGCATCGCAGAGAACAGTACGAGGAAAAGCTCAAAAAACAAAGCTCCGTGTACGAATCTCAAATCGAAGACATGGAATTGAACCTCGAAGAAACTAAAAACAGTCTCGCTCTGGCGGAGACAAATTTAAAAATGCTGAAAAGAGATATTAAGCGAAGGGAAGCTAAAGAAAAAGATATGAAGATAAGTTTAGAAGATACCGACAAGGTCTGGAAATACGGTGAAAAGGATAAATTCCAAGAAGAGCGTGCGGAAAATAAGAAGGCCCTTGAGGAAGCCAAGAAGAAACATGAAAGCAAGGAAAAAGAGATCAGTGACATGGAATCCCGTCTAAATGAGCAGCAGAAAAGGGCTGAGAAGTATCGTGACAAATACGAAAAATTGCTCGAGGATAATAAATTGGACTTGTCCCTACTAAAAGATATCGGCAAGACCGTCAACAAGACATACCAGAAGGTCGAAGAAGTACAAGAGGAGCAGAAAATAATGCACGAGACCGTCAACAAGACACAACAGAAGGTCGAAGAAGTACGAGAGGAGCAGAAACTAATGCACGAGCGGATCAAAGCAATTGACGAGGGCGTTCGCAACAACTTGGTCCGTTTTACGAATCTCCTCAACAAGGAGGTTGAAGTCCCGAATCTGATCATAGTCCTTCCGAAGCCAGAACAGACTTCAACAACAGCAGGCGGTTCTTGGTCGTTTGGTAAGTCGAAGTCCGGAGAAAGGCTAGGAAAATTAGCGCCAAGATCTTGGTTCACAACGGCAACATTGGAATTGCATATCATTTGCCCGATAAAAAAGAAAACAGCCGTGAAATTTGACATACCAGAAGCAACGGAGTTCGTGAAGAATAATGCAGGGCTCATTAAGGTAGGCATTGCGGCATTAAAGGTTGCTACTACGGGCGTGAAATTGGCTGCCAAGGTTGGATTGGGTGTAACAATGACAGAATTTTTGGAGATACCTGACGTAACTGAGTATATTGGCGGCTTAGACGATTGCCTTGCAACTTTGGGTCTTGACAACGGGGAGGTGAGAAACGAGTCCGATCTGATAACAAACTACATGGAAGAGAAAGAGAAAGGCAAGGAAATCGAAGAGAAAGCGAAGAAGATTACTGGAGAAGCTTACGAAAAACTGAAGGAGTTCCTTATGGCTGAGAACCGGATGGAAGTAGTCAGAAGAAAAATGGAACTCATTACAGGGAAGGACGAAGAGAAAATGTGGGTGGAGAGAAAAAATAGGGAAATAGTCAAGGAAAGGAGGAAAACGGTGAAGCCACCTCGGCCTCCGGGGGCGCCTCCGGGGGTGAAGGCTGCAGGGTTGGGGGTGGGGGGGGTGGGGGGTTAGGCCGGGGGGGGGGCACGATTAAATACAATTAGACAAAACCAATAATAGATTATTAAAATTAAGGTCAATAAATTTATATTCGCTTTATCTTCTCAAGCCCAGAAGCTCAGCTCCGCTATCGAAGGTCCCCATGGAACCGAAAACGGCCCCGAAACCTATTAGTCCCCAATCGAGGTGCTTCTCCCACTTGGTCAACCCCGCCCCGCCGACCTTCAGGTGAAAGTAGCAGGGCAAGATGAACCCAAGTATCATGCAAACCGAGCTCCCTACAAAGTGAATGAAGAGCCCGAAGTCGTCGACTCCCCAAGCGACCACGGCGGTCATGGCGACGACCGAAGTGCGGAACTTCCAGTTCTTGGGCGCGTCGTCGCCCCATATCCTTGTCTCTGCTATGGTGTTGACCGGGAACATCATGATCGGGTACGTGAAGTACAGGCCGACGCAGAAGCACACCTTGACCAAGTCCCCCCTTCCGCCTTCCAAATTCAGCGTGATGGGCGAGAGGACGTCAGCCCCGTGCGCCGCGTACCCCAAGCACCCGAAGAAGAGCATGACGCCCGTGATCGCGCTCAAGACTACGCACAGGACTTTCGGGAACTTATCCTTGTCGGCCGCGCTGGCTTCCAGGGGCAGGATCAGGCCGACGCCTTCGAAGCAGTACACGCTGACGCCCAGGACGTGGATGAAGTAGGCGGAGTCCCACATCGTTATTTGAGGGTGGGACACGGCCAGCGTGCTCAGGTCGGACGCGAGAACGTACGATAACCCGGCGAAGTTCGCGAAGTCGGCTATCAAAGAGAAGGGGGAGAGCTTCTTCAGGCTGGACAAATTCACCAACGACGACAGGCCAGGAATCGCGAGGGCGCAGGTCAGGAAGCGGGAGATGCCGAAGGAGTTCTGGAGGTTGGACGAGATGAAGATGACGTAGGCCGTGGCGAAGCAGGTCTGCGACAGGGTCAGGCAGAAGTCGACCAAATTTCGGCCGAACTGCGACGAGCAGAGTTAGAATAATTAGTAGTAGCGGTGATAGTTGCCGAGCAACCATCGCAGGAGCGCAGTCCCTCACCTCTCCCAGAATGTGCTCTCCGACGTCTCCGTAGGTCGTACACGGCTGCAGCGGCACATGAGGTTTAGTTAGCAAGAGCGTTCGGCGACGGCACAGACAGTTGCGGTAGCACGCACCTTTCCCGATTCCTCTATCTTCTTCCGGGTCCAAACTAACAGCAACATGGCGTAGACGCTTGCCGCCGCAACGCCAGTCAGCGACACTATGCTCAGCAGGATGCCGGATTTGGAGAAAGCCGACGGTAAGCCTAGTATCCCGGCACCGACAAATGATATAACTATGGATATAGAGAGCTGCGAAGGTTGGCGAAGGTTCGCAAAGGTTCGCGTTGGCGAGTGAGAATGGTGCAGTTATCGTGCAATAGTGTTTCTCCAATAGTATTCCTTGAAGTCATCGACGCCCCTCACCTGCATGGCGCTCTGGCCCTCCTTGGACGGAGACTCACTCCGATACTTTGAGTTGGAGGAAGGCTCGCCAGAATTTAGGAGCGAAACCATTTCAACCTCAGTGTCGAGATCGTCGTCGGAGGAGTCACTATTATTGTGCATGGTTTGAGTCGGAGGGAAGAGCGGGGCCGAGGACTGGATTGTTTTGGGAACGATTCTATATCGGCTGTGAAAGGTAACGGACGCTGTGGTGTTCCTGAGCTTATTTCCGCGGCGGAAGATGTGGTCGTCCTTGTTTTAGTGATGCTGGCGTGCAAATTGAAGCTTTGTGGTGTATTTCTCTGGAAACGCGTTTCATTCAATTATTGATTTTTCGAGACTTTAACTCCATTCTCTCTCCCCGCATTCCATCTATCCGCATTAAATATATACCGATGCTCGCGCGAAGGGCCTTCCTCCGTTATTCTCCTTTGCAAGGCCCTTTGCAAAATTCTCGGCGAACCTTCTTTTCGAAGATCACTAGATCCGCAAAGAAACTTGCAGGCGTGGAGCTGACCGAGGCCGAGAAACGGGTGAGCGGAAATGAGGCGAGGAGCGAGGAGTGAAGCGACGAGCTAGAACGTTCCAGTCTAGATATTATTCGAAGAGCGAGTGACAACGCTTGCTGACAAACGCTGCTGGTTATTCATTCTAACTCGTCGCCTTGCTCCTCGACTCGCAGGACGACCAGATAGATAAGGTTTTCGAACAGGCGACTGCAAACGCTCCGCCTGGCGTGAAGCTTATTTCCAAGTTAATGAAGCCTCTCGTATCGAAGTTCATGAACATGGCGGCGGAGTCTCAGCAGGAGATTCAGCACCTACACGACTCTACACGCGAGCTCATATCCCACAACCACGGCCTCTCCTCCGCCCTCGGCGGCGGCGAGCTTCAATTTTCTCCGCCTTTCCAGCAGTTCCAGAGCAACGTCAACGGTCGGAAAGAGACGACGCTTCAGATGCAGGTTTACGGCAAGTCGCAGGGCGTCGTGATGCTGAGCGCAAGGGACGGAAAGATTACTAGTTTGAGGGTGGAAGTCGAAGGGCGAATATTTGATGTTGGCACGAAGCCACCTGAGCGGATAAAAGGGGGTAGGTCGAGGTCGAGGTTTAGTAGTAAAAGGGATAATGTTGCTGAGGGGTTTGTTGAGGCGGATTTCAAGGAGAAGTAGTATGATTAGATGATTAGTATGTTTAAATTCTACGTGATTATGCATTATTTTTAATTAGATTAATGCTCCAAACATTCCCTCTTCGAGTTCACCAGCTGAAATCCCCCTAACCGATCTTTGTTCCTTAATAATAGACAACTCAACAACCGCACTACGTTGCTGCTCGTTTCCGGTTCGGACTAGCATGGTCATGTTGATGAGACCGGCGAAAAGCATGCTGACTCCTCCAATTGTCCCTACGGTCAGCACCGTGCTGTTCTCGTTTCCTTCGACTCCTAGAACACTCAGGAGATAGAGCGAAACTGAGCAGAGGAACGAAGCAGCGAGTTAGAATTGTATTGCGGTGACTCACTTCCAGCGCGCCCCCCTCCCCCTAGCACAAAATTGAGCTTCCTGTCCTAAAACCCTCACCTATCGCGGTGATCGTTATAAAACCTCCCTGCATCGGCTGCCACCACTTCAATCCCTTTAGCGAAGTGATTGATGCGAGTTCCCACGCCATTTCCCTCTGAACGCTCTCCGGCACTGCCTTGCTGGCAATCGACAAGGTGGTTAATATTGTCAGGTACCCTGATAGAGACAATGCCGCGTACGAGGTGTTGCTGCACTGCCCGTTGTCGAGAGAGTCTTGACTGATGAAACACGAAACCGTCTCGAACGAGAAGAAGAGCATCGTACCCATGGCCGCCGTGCCCTTCACCAAGACCGTCTGACACAAGAAGTCGGAGAGCCCCTGCGATGGAAGTTTCGCCGCTGACGCGCGGAGTTTCAATCCTAGCCAGAAGGCAAGACACCAAATAATCGCCCTGAAGAGAGCAAACCACGCTTTTAACGTCAAGCCCAACCGAAAATCACCAGCTGCGGCACCAAGTTCACTGACAATTGCGTATGTAAAGAAGTGAAAGTAGAGAAAACGCATGTAACCGACATCCATTCTCTTGGGCTTGTAGAACCCTGCCATCACGAACGAAAGTCCGACGATAGGTATCATTAAATCAGCCATTAACCAGTACTGATCCTCCAGCGTCACGCTGTAACAAACTTTAAGCACTACGAATGTTGACGTAAAAAGGAAGCTAACACCCACAAAAAACCAAGAGCACTCCTCGACTGGTCCCTCAACTTCCGACAACCGTTCGTCTATCTGGCCATTACTTTCAGACAGGTCAATCCTCCCCCTCTGCGCCTTCAAGCTAGAGTACGCCTCGGAAATTGCAATCCCAAAACTTGCTCCTAGTCCTATTAAACCAACAACAGTGAGGGTCGTCTCGTCTACTCTTTCAGCGCTCATCATGGAGAATAGGAAAATTCCGCAGACACCAGTAACGACAGTAAAAAACCCTGCCACTCCTTGTCGAAGTGAGATATCTTTCATAATTGCAATCTTCTCGATCGACAAGTTCAAGTCCTTCCTCCACTGCGACGAGCGATGCGAAAAGCGATGCGACGAGCGAAGCGACGAGCAAAGCGACGAACGAAGCGACGAGCGATGGGACGGGCGATGCGACGAGCGATGCGACGGGCGATGCGACGAGCGATGCGACAAGCGATGCGACAAGCGATGCGACAAGCGAAGCGACAAGCGAAGCGACAAGCGAAGCGAGTCGCAATAGAGGGGGCATTCGTGATGTTAGAAAGTATTTTGCAGCACGTCGACAACAGTACACGCGCCTTCTCAGCTCGTTCTCACCTCACTCCTGACGCTTCCCTGGACTAGCTTCATGCCCCACCAAAGTATGAGGTACAATGAGATCATCGTAGAGCACCAAGAGGCGTTGGAACATTCCGCCACGCTCCCTTCCTCGAACATGCACTTCGTCGTCCTGAAGGTTAGAAATAGGATCGAAAACAGGGTCTGCAACCCGCCCTTGAAGATGGTGTCGACCAAGAACGTTTCGAGGTCTTCGTCTGGTAGTCGACCTACGGCTGCTCGGAGCTTTAATCCTAAGTGGAAAACTAGTGCCTCGGCTGTAAGTCGTGCGAAGTGTAAAATAACTCCGCTGAAGTTCCCCTGTCTAAATTCATACATAGCCCAAGCCATCTCGCTGATGAAAGCAAAGCTAATGAAATGAAGGCGCAACTTCCACATATCTTTTGGACTCATCCTCCTCGGCAAATCGAATATGGACCCTATATATATCAATATCACGATCGGTAACGAGACTGTGGATAGTGTTTTGTAAAAGAACTCGTCCATCGTCACTGCGACTGCGACAGTAACAGCAGACTGGTATGTGGTCGCCATAACTCCCCCGTAAAACCAGAACGGGGAGCCTTCCACCAGCGTGACGACGTCTGAGGAAGGTGAGGAAGGCGAGGAGGACGAGCCCTGATGCAGTTGGCCGGTCTCCTCCGCCTCCGCTTCAAGCCTCATTTCGCCCCTGATGACGACCATTTTCCAGACCGCCGTCAAAACAAGACAGAAACCTCCAATGCTCGGCACAATGTATGAAGCATATCTCTCGGATTGGCTTCTAAAGTCTCCCTCGGCTCCGTAATTCCCTAGCGGATAGAGCGCACACCCAGCGGCAATCAAGAGTCCAAAGGCCTGAACGGCTGCGATGAGCAAAGCGAGTCGCAATGGAAGAGGCGTTGGTGACGTTAGAAATGGCGAAGAATTTGGCAGCAGCAATGTTACATTTGGAAGTATCGGGCATGCACGTTGATATCAAGTACACACGCCTGGCGGTGGCGGAGCTGCGAGGGAGCTGTATGGAAGTATCGTCGCTTCAACCCTGCACCCGTTCTCACAGTACACACGCCTTTTCAGCTCGTCGCTACGCTCCTCGCACACTCTCACCTTGCTCCGTATTCAAATCCATGGCAAATACTTTCTTCGGAGAAATAACATGGTTGTCGAGGATACGTTTTGGCACAACACCGCTGAGGATCTTGATGATGGTTAAGAGCGTGACCATGGCACTCAAACTGGTTTGGCTCACAAGCGTTCTGTTGCACTTTCGCCAGTTGCCTGCGTTACCGTCGCACTGAACACTCCCAAACATTAAGAACGCGAGCTGTCCCAAACCCATGAGCACGCCCCCCATGATGACATCGTTGGTGAGGAACTTAGAGAGATCTTCGTCAGACAGATTTGCCATGTGGGACCGGGACATCATTCCTACCTTAAGGAAAGCCAGATAGAAAAGTGACCGCCCGCTCGACATAATGACCTGTCTTGTGGCAAAGTCATCGCCGACTATAGCAAGGAATTCGGGGACGAACGTAAAGAGCGCGTACTGGAGCAGGAGGAGGGTCTTGTATTTCCAGCCGTTTCGTCTCGGCTTGAGAGCAAAGGAGATAGCCATCGCCGTCGTAGACATGGGCAGAATGATCACGCCCCAAAACTTGTAAACTTTCTCGTCTGTCGAATAAGCATCGTACGCGAACAAAGCTGAATCAAAAGCAGTGTAACTAGTGGTGATGCACGCCATAATGATGGAGTATGTTGTAGCGCACTCGGAAACATTGCTGTGGTTCGTTGAGGGCGAAGGGCTCAGGGGTTGTGGCCGTTGCGGTTGCGTTGCCCCGTTGGTGGCATCTATATTTATGGTGGTAAGCGGGTTCTCTATGTGATCGTCGCCGCTGCGTCCAGGAGGGTCTTCCTCCACCTCAGCATTTGCGTCTTCCTCCTCCTCCTCCTCCACGCTCAAATCTTTAACAGTTTGATGCCGCTCTGATATTTGGGGGGAGGTGATCTTCATCTCATCCATCTTCTCCTCCTCTTCAGGCAGCGCCTCCTGGTTCATTATGGAGGGGTACATACCAGTACTGTCGCCCGGCGAACCCCGATCCACGTCGTGGTCGACAGTGTCCATGAAAATAGGAAGAAAGGTGTCAGAATATTTGTGTGAAAAAAAATTTCACTACTGGGCAGGAAAGGAAGACACAAATAGATAAAGAGTCGGGCCTAATAAATTTATAGAAAAAACAGTCCACAAGGTTGATGTAAGCGCAGGCGCAATTCGGCTGCGTTTTATTTGTTGTTTTACGATTTTGGCGCTTTACAAACGTTTTATCGATTATTTTTATCATATTCTTCGCTTTGAAACCTCTAAGAGGGATAATTTGATATTATAAAGATCAAAAAATGTTTAGAGAAGGATTTTATTGAAAAAAAATCAAATCATTTTTTTTTGTCCCTTTAAGTACCAAATTATTCCTCTTAGAGATCTTAAAGTGAAGAATATATAAAATTCCAGAAAATAGAACATTCTAAAATCCAAAAGATGGCTTTTTTTGACAAGTTACTACTTTTTGAGCTATCAGAGGCCTCAAGGTGAAGAATATAACAAAATTGACCACAAAAAGTCCTCTGTTCAAAATTCCAAATTTTGCCAGGGAAATCGGCACATGACTACTCCTATGTGAACTGCCATGGTCAGTTTCAACCTTCACAAGCCTCATCTCCGGCTATAAACACACACAAAATGCTTAACCACTCGCCGCGCAGACCAAAGTCGTCGTACTGGCGAACTGCTTTCGGGTGTGTGGCGTCTCCCCAACACCCTAAACCCACTTCTCCCCCGTCAACTAACACCCCACCCCACTCCTCTCCCTCCCCCCCCTTTCCCATCCACCTCAGCGACGGCGAAATTGGGTCGTCCGAAGAGGGGAGGAACTTCTTGCGCAAGCGTGAGGCCTGGCGACGCTCCTCTGCCAAGGTTCCTGGGCAGTCCACCTACAAATGGAAGGGCCGCAGCATCACAATCGTTGCCTCCTCCTCTCGCGGCAACGGGCTGAACGCTGTCCGCCACCTCGCGAAGCCTGCCGAAAAAACAGCCGCCGCTTCATTGTCTCCCCTGAAGATCGAAGAGCCCTCGGTGTCCGCTTCCGCCCCCCCTACCACAACATCCCAAAATGCCCCCTCTCCAACCCCCGCTGCTGTTGCCGCCCCTGCTCCCGCCCCTTCAGCCCCTCCCCCCCCTCCTACTCCCAAGCCGCTCTCCCCCATCAAGACGACGCTGGAGTCTGACGGCTCCGCGGCCCCGAACGGTCTTATGTACGTGGACAAGCCGATTCGCCTTAAACTCCTTCCAGGAACTGCTGCAGTCGAGCTCCACGAACACAATGGTGTCATGGTCGTGAGGTCGGTAATGCAAGAGTCCGAGCCCGAGCCCGCTCCGTACCCGGAACCCGATTCCCCTCCCCCTGAATACACCCCCTCTCCCTGCGCCTCTCCCACCCCCGTCCCCGTTCCTGTTCCAATCCCTGAACCTGAATCCCCCATCATTGACGCGTCCAGTGTAGAGTACGCATTCGGATCTGTGTCCTTCCCGGCCTCGGCCGACAACACCCACAGCGCCTTTTTCACGCACCGTGATCAGCCTAACATCTCGTCTGTCCTTCGTGGGTCGGAAACCTGTTACGCCACGTTCCAAGACGGCGTCTCCAGCTTTCCCAAAAACAACTGCCTCGGATCTATCCTCGCGGACCCTGCCGTTTCTGACAAGGCCTCCATCAGCTGGCAGACTTACGAGGAAGTCGCCAAATCCGTCCGCAACCTCGCCTCCCACCTTTCCTCGCATGACTTGGTCCCTCCTGACGATGAGGGTGAGAAACAAAAAAACACCACCTTGCACTCCGTCCAAGCTAAAATGTCCAAACTAATTCCCCCCACTCCACTCCAACACTCCTCAGGATTGCGCCTTCTCGGAATCTTCATGGCGAACTCCTCCGACTGGATCGTGGCCGAACAGGCCGCTTACAGCAACAACGCGGCAGTGGTGCCCCTTTACTCCACCCTGGGCCCACAGGCAATCGCTTTCATCCTGAAGCAGACAGGTCTGAAGACCGTCGTGTGTTCTCTCACTGAGCTTCCGCACCTAGCAAAGGCAAAGAGCGAAGATCCTTCCCTCCCCCTCGAGGTGAGAAGCTGAAAATACCCTACCCCCCCTCCTCTTTCTGACATTTCCATATTCACAATTCTAACCCCCCCCCTCCCCCCTCCCCTCCTCACAGCACATCATCCTCAGCTCGCGACCCGTCAACCCAGAAGACCTCCCCGACACATCCTTGAAGATCCACTCGCTGGCGGACTACAAGTTCTCGGGTCTCTCCGGTTTCGTCCCCAACCCGCCCTCTCCCAATGACCTCGCCACCATCTGCTACACGTCGGGCACCACCGGAAACCCCAAGGGAGTGCTCTTGAGTCACTCCAACTTCGTCGCGGTCGCCTCTGCCTGCCTCGAGACTGTCGTCGACCTGGAGCAGACCGACTTGCACTTCTCTTACCTTCCCCTTGCCCACATCTTCGAGCGCACCATGCACGTCGCCCTGTACAAGTGCGGGGCGAGCGTGGTCTTCAGCTCTGGCGACATCAAAGCCCTGAAGAGCGAGCTGGCCGTCGCGCAGCCGACCATCTTCATTGCCGTGCCCAGGGTCCTCCAGAAGTTCCACGACGGAATCATGGCCAAGGTCAAGGAGGTGAGAAATGAGCCAGAGCCACCACCACCATCACACCACCAATCACCGCCACTTCATTTTAACTGTCGCTCCATTCCCTCGCCCCCTCGCCCCCTCCCCCCCTCGCCCCCCCGTAGGCCGACGCCATGAAGCAGAACGTCTTCAACATGGCCCTCTCTCAAAAGATGGAAGGCCTCAAGGCAAACCAAATTTCTCATCCGCAGTGGGACACCATGGTCTTCGGACCCACGAAGGCCAAGCTCGGCCTCAGTAAAGTTCGCTTCCTTGTGACTGGCGGAGCCTCCATCTCTTCCAACCTCAAGAACTTCTTCAGGTGCCTTCTGGGCGTTCCCGTTCTCGAGGGCTATGGGCAGACCGAGTGCTGCGCTGCGATGACGCTCACGTCGCCGGAGGACCACTCCACCAGCGGCCACGTTGGGGTCCCAATCCCCTGCTGCAGGGTCAGGCTCGAAGATGTCCCCGAGATGGGCTATTTCAGCTCCGACAAGAAGCACGGAGAGGACGAGGAGGTGCTGGGCAGAGGGGAGATCTGTGTCAAGGGAACCGGCGTCATGGCAGGTTACTACAAGAACGCCTCCGCCACCAGGGCCGCCATCGACTCAGACGGGTGGCTGCACACAGGCGACGTTGGAGCGTGGACAGCCAACGGCCAGCTCAGGGTAATTGACAGAAAGAAAGACCTCTTCAAGCTATCTCAGGGCGAATACGTTAGCCCAGAGAAAGTCGAAAACATTCTGCTTGGGTGTGATTCGATTGCGCAGGTCTTTGTTTGGGGCGTCGACAGCGAATCTTACCCCGTTGCGGTAGTGATTCCCGACCCCACAGCGGCCAAGGGTGCGAAGTCGCCCGCGGAGTTGCTCCAAACCATCCTGTCAGAGATTAAGAAGACCTCAAAGGCCGCCACCTTGATGGGGTTCGAGACGGTCAAGAAATGCATGCTCGATACGACGCCGTTCGGAGTCGACAACGACTTGCTCACCCCGACCATGAAGTTGAGGCGTCCCCAGCTGACAACGAAGTACAAGGAGGCCTTGTTGAAGTTGTACGCCACCGAGATGGAGGAGCCCGAGGAGGAAGTGGAAGCCCCCCCAGTGCCGAACATGTGGAAGAACCAAGCTTCTCTCCCCCGTCTGCCCCTCCCATCACCAGAGCAGTCAATGCAGCTCTTCTTGGAGGTCACGGAAACGTTGGTCGACGCGAAGACGTTCGAGCTGACCAAGGCAAAGGTCGATGAGTTCTTGCGGGAAGACGCCCAGACTCTCCAGGAACGCCTGAAAGCGATCGACGACAAGGCCGCGCCTGACTCGAGCTGGTTCGCAGGCTTTCATCACGATATGTACATGGACGCTCGCTACCCCGGCTACGTCTACAAGAATCCTTCTGGAGTGGCGCAGGACACGCTGTTCGCTGCAAAGGGTATCAACGGTCAGCTCGACCGTGCGGCCCACATTACCTGCGCGACCATCAAATTCGCCAAGCAAGTCATTAACGAGGAGTTGGAGCCAGGTGAGAAAAGACTTGGGACCAAAATCCCTTCACCAGTCAAACCTAATTATTCTAACCCTAACCCTCACCCTCACCCTCGGCTCCAACAGATGTCTTCAAGGGGTTCCCCCTGGACATGTTGCAGTACCCTCGCATGTTTGGGTGCACTAGAATCCCCGGGGTGGAGCGGGACAGCATGTTCAAGGCGGAAAAAATCAAGGAAGTTAGCCACATTGTAGTCTTTCACACCAGCAACTACTACAAGGTCGACTTTGGCGAAGAAATCAACGATATTTCTCTCCCCAAGGTGAAGGATGCCCTCAAGGCATGTCTCGCAGACAAGGAAAGGCGCGCGCCCGTTGGTGCTCTGACTTGTGACAATCGCGACGTCTGGGCCAAGAACCGAGAGAGGCTCATGAAGCTTGATGAAAAGAATGCGGAGGGTATCAAGGCCATTGACGAGGCTCTCTTCGTCTTGTGTCTTGACGAGAACGATGGCGTGTCGGATTACCTTGGCAACCCGATTGGGGACGAGCTCGAGGTTTCCATGCAAGGTGAGGCACTGCGAGGACGAGCTCCTTGTCCTTCGATACGCCATTCTAACTCATTAATACCAAACTTCACGATCGCCGTCGTCGCAGCTGCGGTCCACGGAATCCCCGGCTGGCGCTGGTTCGACAAACCCTGCCAAATCATTGTGACGAAGAGCGGTCAAGTTTGCATGAACAGCGAGCACAGTTGGGGAGATGGTATCGCGATGATGAGGTGGGGGACCGAGCTCGTCAAGGAAGTCCAGAATCCGACCTACAAGCTTGAGGAGAAGGCGGGGAAGGTGGACCCCATGGCCTTGATGGCGAAGGCCATGGCCAACCCGGACATCATGTCCATCATGATGAACCCGAAAGCGAGGCCCATCGCCGCGAAGATCAAGGCCAACCCCGCAGTGCTGGCCGACCCCGCGGCAGCTTTTGGAGCCGAGCTCGCCGCCGACCCTGAGTTGGCGCAGATGTTCGCCAAGGTCATGCCCGCGCTTGCGGCCCTGAAGCCGAAGCCCCCCAAGCAGTACGAAGTCAGCACTGTCGACTGGATTCTCGATGAAGCCCTTAACGGCGCCATCGGAGCGGCCTCCGAGGCCGCCAAGAAACTCGCGGCTAGCACGAAGCGCGACTTGTTGACGTTCGACAACTATGGCGCCAAGTTCCTCAAGGACAACGGATTATCACCCGACGCCGTAATGCAGCAGGCGTTGCAGCTCGCTTACATGAAGAGGCACGGAAAGTGCGTCAGCGCATACTGCGTCGCTCAGCATATGGCCTTCAAGGCCGGAAGGAACGAGCGGATGAGAGGCAACACCGTGTCTTCCGCAAAGTTCGTCAAAACTGCTGTGGAAGGAAGTGCAAGTGCCAAGGAGCAGTACGCGCTTCTGAAAGAGGCTTGCGAACGACACAGTGCGTTGACAAGGCAGTGCGTCATGGGCATGGGATTTGACAGGCACCTGTACGCACTGGCTGCAATTAGCAAGGGCATGGGAAAGGTGGAGAAGGTGGACCCCATGGCCTTGATGGCGAAGGCCATGGCCAACCCGGACATCATGTCCATCATGATGAACCCGAAAGCGAGGCCCATCGCCGCGAAGATCAAGGCCAACCCCGCAGTGCTGGCCGACCCCGCGGCAGCTTTTGGAGCCGAGCTCGCAGCCGACCCTGAGTTGGCGCAGATGTTCGCCAAGGTCATGCCCGCGCTTGCGGCCCTGAAGCCAAAACCCAGGGCGCAGCCGAAGATCTTCTCTGACGACGCGTTCATAGCGCTGATGACGGACACTCTGTGCTCCTCAATGCTGGCGGGAAAGTTCACGGCTGCGACCATGGCGTCCCCGGCCTTTGGAGACTTTGTCAACGAAGGCGGAGGAGAAGACGAAGCCGAAGGCAAGAAGGGCAAGTACTTCGTTCCCTATGCGACCTTCGACGACGAGGTGAAGTTCTTCATCAACGGTTTCGAGCCGGAGGACATGAGCGCCTTCGCAAAGAGTCTGGAAGAGAGTCTCATGCTCATCAAAATGATCATCGAGAAGGCCAACGGCGGAGTTGCTGAAGTTGAAGCTGAAGTTGAAGCTGATGCTGATGCTGATGCTGAGGGAATAGTGAAGAGCGACTTTGTCGTTGGTGACAGCGTGAAATCTGCCTGGGGGGAGGGGACGGTAGAGGAAATCCGCGATGACGGAACAGTCTGCTACACGCTCTCGAACTGGGAACTCGCGTTCGGGAGCAAGGTGAAGTGCTACCTCAACCCTAACAGCGTCGAAAAGAAGGTCGAAAAGGTGAAGAGCGACTTTGTTGCCGGTGACAGCGTCAAGTCAGCTTGGGGAGAGGGGAAAGTTGAGGAAGTTCGCGATGACGGAACAGTCTGCTACACGCTCTCAAACTGGGAACTCGCGTTCGGGAGCAAGGTGAAGTGCTACCTCAACCCTAACAGCGTCGAGAAGAAGGTTGTTGTAGGCGATAGCGTCAAGTCGGCTTGGGGAGAGGGGAAAGTTGAGGAGGTTCGCGATGACGGAACAGTCTGCTACACGCTCTCGAACTGGGAACTCGCATTCGGGAGCAAGGTGAAGTGCTACCTCAACCCCAACAGCGTCCAAAAGTGTAAAATGGTGTGCTTTAGAAGATAAACGAATCATTAATTCAAGTTGTTAGGGTTTTTGTCGTTTCTGTGAACGGCAATGTCTCCGCTTGCCATATTGCATCATCCTTCTTTTCTTCATCTCTCGCGCCGTCCACCTTCTTCAACACAATATTTCGACCCGTTCTAGGACTTTTCTTGCCAATCCGCTTCTTTCCTCCCGAAGGTCTCACTGTGACGCTCATGCCGCCCTTGCATTTTTCGAAGCACTCTTCTGCCTCTCTTTTCCTCCCCTTCTTCTCTAATATACAGCCAAGGTTGTAGAACGCCATTTTCTCCAACTCAACGTTGCCCTTCTCACTCCACTTTTTATCTTTTTTCAATCCCGGATTCAGGTTCAGTATTTTCAGCGCGGCATTGACGTGCGTGAGGGCCCTGCTCAGGTGCCCCAATTTGTACAAGCACGTGGATATATTAATGTGCGTTTCGGGTGCTCCGCCCCCCTTTTCGCCCTTCAGGAGCCGGATCAAGTAGGGCAGGGCCTTTTCGGGGTCCCCTCCCGGCTCGGCGCCCTCCACGATGGCAAAGTTGTTCAAAGTCAGATGCATACTCTGCCGTAAATCTGGCTGGAGGAGAATGGAAGGCTGGCAAAGGTAGAGGGATTTCTGGAGATGGTGGCGAGCGAGCTGTGGCGAGCGAAGCGGCAAGCGAAGCGGTGAGCGAAGCGAATGCATGAAGGTGGTTGTGAGACATTCTCACCTCCTTGGGATCAGGATCGGACACTACAGTTGTATTTCCGTCAGTAGGATTCGAAATTCTAGGTTTATTCTTCCGCGGAGAGGAAGGGCTCGGAAGGAGGTTCAAGGCGGCTTTGTTTAACGATTTGACCAGATCGACTATTATTCTTTGCGTCGGGACAGAGTGGGGGCCCTCCTTTTCTTGGGAGGCGACGAGGGAGGATTCTAGGGAGGCAATTGCTGTCTCGTCAAGGGCTGGTGGGATGGGGGAGGAGTTCGCAAGCGGAGGAGATTTTGGGCGCTCATCTGGCTGTTGCTCCTCATTTGATTTGTCGACAGTTGAGTTGGGGAGCACCTCCGTTTCCTGTTTTACATTGGGCAGTACCGACGCTTCCTGCTCATTCGATTGTTCCTTCTGAGGATCCATTGGACAAAAATGTTCAGTTGCGAAGCGGGTATTAGTATTCGCAAGGATATTTTGTTGGGTGGCACCAGCACTCCAAGGATCGGGTCAGAATTAAGATAGCTACCAAATTGTGACCAACCTTCATTACATATCATTACCTGGTCGATTATGCGATCCTATGCTATGCTGTGTCTCGCCGCTACGGCTCCAATGGGCGCTTCGAAGAACCTTCGCAGCTCGATGCCCGAAGTAACCCCCGAAAAGCAAGACTTTACTCCTCTTCCTTTTCGCCCGTTGCAGGGCCCCCCCAATGCAGGGTCTTTCACCACAACAACGACCCAGTACGTCGCGGCCGTTGCCCAGCACGAGAGCCTCGGCTCCAGTTCGAGCGACGGGTGGGAGAGCGTGGTCGATATGAACGTCAATGAATACCGAAATATAGCCGCAGCTGCCTCTGCAGAGGGAGCTCAAATTATTGTCTTTCCGGAGTGGGGCCTCTTTGGGACCGATGGAGCTGTGAAGTCGAGGAACACGATTGAGCCCTTCTGCGAGACGATCTCCGACCAGGCCGCGTCAGATTCCACGACGACCGTCGGGAAGCTCTCCACCCTCGCTGCCAAGTACGGAGTCGTGGTAGTGGCCAACGTCTGCGAGAAGGTTGAGACCGAGTCGGCCGTCTACCTCTACAACACCGAGATCGCGCTGTCGGAGAAGGGGGAGCTGCTAGCTAAGTACCACAAGGAGCACCCCTGGTACACCGACACCTTCGACACCCCCACCAAGGAGGAGATCGTGACGTTCACCACGTCTTTCGGAGTGAGGTTTGGGTTGTTCATCTGCTACGACATCGTCCACTCCACCCCGATCAACGACCTGCTGGCCGAGGGCGTCACGCAGTTCCCGTACTCGGTTTCCTTCCCCGTGGATAGCTTGGAGAAGGTGGGCTTCCAGGCGTGGTCCAAGCATACCAAGGCCACGCTGCTGGCTAGTAACCTTGGAGGGAGCGGGAGCGGGATCTTCCAGAAGGGGGACGTCATCGCTGCCGTGGGGAGAACGGGCGCCAAGTTCGCCATCGGGCCCGTCGTCGTCGACGGGTGGATGTGAAGTCGGGGTTTTTGGGGGTTGGGGGAAGGTTTGGGGGAGGTGGGGACAACGAACACGCACGCTAGCGCTTAGCCAATAATATTAATTTAAGAAAGAAACGAGAATAGAATAAGAACGGGCGATTTGTGATTTATTTCTCTTTTAAAATTGTTTTGTTTTGTTTGTTGCCAGTTGAACCCTCCCAGGGCCATCGATCATCCTTTCTCAAAAATATTCCCTCCCAATTTCTCCAATTCACATTTTTTCTCCTTCATTACTCAAATCGCACCCGCTGCCGATAAAAGAATATACTAGAGCTCAAATCATCTCTATATATCCCACTCCGTACACGATAACGTTTTACGACTCCTTAATCCACCCACTTTATTCAAACCGATATTTTTGCGCGAAACATGCCTTCCCTCTTAAACCTCCCCCTTACTGATCTACACACCGCCGAGGATACTGATATCTCGACTATAGCGTCTAACAGTACCGGTATCATAATAGGTACGTTCAGATGCGGCATATTCGACCCGTATGTGCGTTAAATATGCCTTTTACCTTCTTTGCCGCTCTGGTCGACTTGACAAAACGTAATCGCGGGCCAATTTCTTCAAATGTAAATCGCGACGTGCACCGATACTCCGCCCGCCGCAGTCAATTGTTATATGAATCAGCGCAGTGGAACTGATACCTCCGTATCCGGCCTAGAATCACTCCCTTTCCCTCCAAATCCTGAATTGCCACCGATCTCTAACACAACCTACCTCCCCTTCCCCCACCCTTCCCCCACCCCACCGCAGACTTCTGGACCACGAAGTGCACCCGCTGCCCCGCCGCCCTCGACAAGCTCCACGCCCTCTCCCTCGACCCTCTCTACGCCAAGTACACCTTCCTCTCAATAGTTTGCGACGCCCTTGACCCGGCCCGGGACATCCTCCACGCCGACAAGGACGTCAAGTGGCCGAACATTCGTCACCTCTTCACCCCCGTCGAGAGCAAGGAGCTCGCCAAGGCCCACTACGGGTTCAACCAGGTCCCCTTCTACGTCGTCTACGAGGACGGGGAGGTGAAGCAGGCCAGCAACAAGGTTGACTTTGAGGCTCTTGTGAAGCCGGCGTACGAGGAGGAGAAGAAGGAGGAGAGGGAGTTCTGCATGGACGAGGACTTCTAAACGAGGGACCCACCCCTGTAGAAGAGACACAAACCAAACATCGACGACGACGTTGACAAAATTAAACTGTAAAACTTGTAAAAGCAATCAATCGTTGATCAACTTTAATATAAAAAATCTCAGAGTGCGTTTGCGTTTGCACTTTTCAACAGCATCCTCCCCCCCCCTCCTCCTTCTCCTCTCTCTCCTGCAAATCTACCACGTCGTTCTTGCTCTCCGCCGCCAAAAGCGCCCCGCTGACGTCCGCGGCCTCATTCTCAACCGCCGATCTCGCCAAAGAAGTGAATAGTTCATCAACGTTTTCGCCAGTCTTCGCGGACGTGAACATGCACGGTATGTTGTATTCCTTCGCGAGTTTTTCTAGGTCCGACTTAGCCTTGTCGCAATCCTCGCCTTCTAAGAGGTCGACCTTGTTGCCGCAGATTATGACTGCGCATGTCTCGTCAGCGAAGCTGAGACGTAAGGGAGCGAGTTAAGAATGGTTGAAGTTCGAAAGTTAGAGTCGCGCGTTGTTGATTGGCGGCATCGAAAACCTGGATTCCCTGTGTCGGCTGTCGGCTCACCTCCTCAGATCTCCGAGCCACGTAGGTAACCTCTCGTAAGTCGCCGGAGCCGATAAATCGCACACCACCACCGCGGCCTTCGCGGACCTGTAGTACATTGGCGCAAGAGCCCTGAAGCGCTCTTGCCCCGCCGTGTCCCATATCTGCAGGCAGACCTCCTGGTCGTCTACCGGGAGTCTTTTTTGGAGGAACGAAGCGCCGACGGTTGAGGCGGGATTTGTGGGCGTCGTGCCGAGGCAGAAGTAGGAGGATAGTGAGGTTTTGCCCGTTGAGGCCTCGCCGATGACGACGGATTTTATTTCGTGGCTCGTCATGAGAGGTTGCGGGGTTGGAGGGGTGGGGGGGTGGAGCCGAGGGAGGGGGAGAGGGTAGGGAGAGGCTGTTTAAGTCGGGAAGGATCTGGTGCAGGTTTGGGGGTCTAGTGAAGAAGCTAGCTTCCTAACTGAATATTGTCCAGCGTTCAAATGTACGGAGAAAGTATTGTTTCGAGTAGAGTAATAGAGGCAAAATAAATTCTGCTTCGACCTGCCTTCTGAAGTTTTCTCGTCCTCATGAGTAGATCGCTAGCCTTCGTCCTTTTGGGGATTTTCACCGCAAATCAAGTATTCGGTGCTGGATCCCCCAAAGGCGTCCACATTGCCTTCGCTGGGGTCAACTCCATTACTATAAGTTTCTACACTACCCTCGACACGGGCGAAGATAACTTGCCGTGGGCATCAATTGCCGACAGGAACTTCACGGGTTCCACTACCAAGTCAAAATCACGTTATCACCACGATGTGATCGTTTCCGACCTGGAGCCCGGGGAGGTCTATGAATATACTACAGGAGTTGGAAGCGCCAGCAGCGAACCCTTCACTTTTCACATGATAGACTACAAATCAACGAAATTCAAGGCAGCGTTTGTGGGTGACATGGGAGTGAACAATAGTCAGGCCACGATCGATTTGTTAACGAAGAATATAGATCAGTATGCGTGGGTTCATCATGTTGGCGATGTGTCGTATGCTGATGACTTTGACGTGAAGATAGAGCCCAGCTCCGGGGATGGCTACGACGATGTGTACGACTTATTCCAGGACGAGCTGGAGACGCTCGCTACTTCCACTCCCTACATGGTGTCCCCCGGAAATCACGACGTCACTTGCAGAGTGACCTCGGATCTCGGCTGTCCTGAGCAGCAGAGGAACTTTAGCGCCTTCAGAGAAAGATGGAGAATGCCTTCAATTGAGTCAGGATCTTCAACCGTGGAACACCACAACGTCTGGTACAGCTACCGAATCGGAAACGTTCACTTCGTGTCGATCGATACCGAGTCCGACTTCCCCAACGCGCCCACGAAACCGAGCACGAAGATCGGAGGCGGGGCAGGCGGAGGGTTCGGGGACCAGCTAGGGTGGCTCAAGAACGACCTAAAAGAGGCCAATGAAGACGAATCAGTGGACTTTATCGTAGCTATGGGCCACCGCGTCTTCTATTCGAGTTCGATTACGGACTGGCCCCTCCTTGCAGTAAAGCACGTCAAGGAGGCGTTCGAACCAATCTTCCATGAGTACAATGTAGATTTGTACGTGTGCGGCCACAAGCACTTCTACGAGCGAGGAAAGCCTTCTTTCGATGACAAGGAAGCAGAAGGAGGGACCATCCAGATCATCAACGGAGCCAGCGGCTGCAACGAAGGGGTGCAGGGAGAAGGAAAGGGAAAGGCGCACCACCTCATCGCCAAGGGCAACTACGAAAGCACCGGATACGGCGAACTGGAAGTCGATGGGAAGGAAATGATATGGCGATATATTTTGAGCGAGAGCGGGTCGGTGGACGACGAAATTGTAATCAAAAGTCGGCGGTGAAACATGTTCTTTGTACTGTCAAAACACATAAACACATACTTTAAAATTCAATTGCTTTGCTTCGGCTCAATCATTCTCGCTCGCCACCTTTTCGGCATCAGCGAGAATCGATCTTCTTCTGATTGCCCCGGCGTTGTTCGGAGACATTTCTTGTTCTTCCGGTGCTATATTGATGATCGAATTTCTCCTTTTTTCTTGAACCTTGACGACTTCTAAGGATCTTATTGATTTTAGGAGTTCTTTATCATGCACCGCCCAATCGGGCACGGTAGCTTTTCTCCTTGCATCCCACCACTCTGGCTGGGCCTCATTCCACTCAGGGATCTTTTCGTTTACCCACTTCACGGCATCCTCTTGTATTCTGACCCATTTGTGTTTGTTTTCTTCAAGGGTAATTATTTTGTGCTCGTCATCATCATTATTTAGAAAGTATCCCATGGCGTTATCATTGCCGGTTGTGGTTGAATAAAATGTATGGATGTATTCCGGGTTGATGGTTCGTAAGAAGACGGCGAATGCTGTAACTTGGAGGACGAGTAGACCTCCGATCATACCGTACACCTGGGTAGAGTTGAGTACCATCGAAAGCTCTGCCTTCTCTGCCTCGTTATCCACAAATGCCAAATATCTCGAACCGAAATAAAAGCAAGCAATGGGTGTCGACAGAACCGTAAACGCCCAATAAGCGCCTCCGAGCTCATATGGATGTCGCATGTGCAGGTTACCGGTGAAGTCAACAACAATTTTGACGGTAAGACGAGCAATAAAAGATACTATCACTCCTGCCATACCATAAATTGGAACCCAATAATAAAAGTCCCGCCGGAAAAGCTTGTAAGCATAATAGACGGCTATGTCTATACCCAAGTAGATAACAACGGTAGAGGCACCTTCAATCGCGCAAAGGGCACAGGCAAGGGCTTTGGCGGTCAGATGACAAGCCGAAATGAGGAACATGGCAACGAAGACTTGGACCTTCTTCTTTGTCCCATCTGGCACATATCCGTAGAATCCAGCAGTATTCTCTCGGCCAGCCTTATCAAGGTCTTTATCAAACGATATCCCAGTAGACGTAAAGGCGGCCGTGAAGACAGACACGACGAGCGAGAATACTGCCACACTGGACTGGCTTGGTCCAGTGAGAAATGCGTACATTTGGATGACAGTTCCAGGAATTGCCTCAGTGAGGAGTTCAAGGACCTTTATATACATCATCTCGTTTTTAGGTCCCATCATTGCCCCTACTTCCTGTTCGGCCCCGATGACTACACGGTAGGCGTCAATTCCAGGCTTGGTACATGTCAGAACGTACATCATCTCTTTGAACATTCGTTGTTTCGACTGCCGCATATTCTGAAAGAAGACAAACGCTAATTGAATCGCGATATTCATGAAAAGCGAAATTAAAGTAGCGTTGGCGAACCCTGACTCTCCAGTGGAATAGTAGATGTAGATCATATAAATGTCGGTCAAAGTGTCAAAGGTGGAGAGAGCTGCGCCCCCAAACAGCCTGACTGCAGCGTACTTCTTTGCGTCGTTAGCCAATTGCAAGCTCGTGAGGCAGAGAAGTTCTTCAAAAATGGGGTTGCGCTCGCTCATCTCCCTCATCGCGGGGTACCTGTCGAAGTACTTTCCGACGGCATCTTCGTTGCTCTCAGAGGTCTTCGATAAGTAGTTGAAGCCTTTTGCCAAGGCGATGCAGTCGGGCTGCGTGAGGTGGGCCGCTTTTTCGCAATAGGGCAAGGACGAGACCAGCTTTCGTGGTCTCATCAATTCACGAAGGAGAACGAGAAGGATTTGCAGGTCGTCTTTTAACGGAATGGAGGAGGACGCACCGGCGATGCTGGAGCCGACTTGTTGTGTGTCTTGTTCTGCCTGAAATGGTATCGAGGAAGACAAACTGTTGACTTGGGATTGGGATTGCCTTGCTGCAGCTGCTCTTAGAGCTTTGTTTGCGGCTGCTAGCTCTTTGTTTGCTCTTTTTTCTGCGGCAAGTTCCTCTTGCAACCGCTTCACCTCTGCATCGTGCTCAGCATGTTGGTGAGTTGACTTTAACAGCTTTCCGCTTTCGGTCGGGCCGAGAGTGTTAATCCTGTAGCGGTAAAATCTTGGAGGTCATTTTTTAGGTCTCGAGAAGCGTTGTTCCAGGTTGTCAAAGCTTCCAAACCTCAGCTCAGATCTGCAGGGGCCCCTGTGATATCAGCTCAGACGCTCAGACCTGCTGCCTTCGCTCAACTTCCAGGCAAAAAACTTGCCCATCTGAAATTTTGACGAAGAACGACGTAACATTTTTATTGTTCACCCGACGACCACACTCACTCGACAAAGCTCCCCGAATCCCCCCCACTCCGCCTCGAATCGACAAGCAACAGCTTCAGCCCTTCCGCACACAACTGCCAATACCGCCCGCCACAAGTAGACAAAATAATGCCCCACTCTCCGGCGAAGTCCCCCTCAAAAGCGCACCCGCCCATACCGTTGACGACCCGATTCGGTGTGGGCTTTGACAACCCGAGCAATAGAACGCAGAAAGAGCTGTTTGCTGATGGAACTCCAACCCTGGCCAAGCCGATGAGAGAGGCCCTAAGCACTGAAGTTTGCACTCTGGAGCGAACGGGGAGAATACGCGCGAACCCCGCCGCAGGCGATATTCGCAAGTTCGAGCTGTCTGGGTTGTGGATGGAATTCTGGAACGCCAGAGTTCAGGCCGACACAGACAAAGCCAAGGGTGTCTTGTACGAGAAAAGGATTTTCGGCTTGGCTAGACAGACTGCCAAAGGCCTTGACGGTATCGGCGTCCGGTTCGAGATGACCTCTATTGCTAACGTAGTCCGTGATGCCCTGCGCTTCAAGTTCGACGGCATCCCCAAGGGGACCAGCGACAAGCGCAGAGGCGAAATGGAGAGGGCCAGCCTGGTCTTCGAAGCCATCATGGCGTATGATATGCACAAGGTGGCGAACTTACTCGAGGTTCCTCCCAAGAGGCCTCTTACCTTCGGTAATGCGGCCACGCGGCGATAGGAAAACCAAAACCAACCAAATCACATTTAGATACATAAATTTACACACAACAATTAAGTTACCCTCCGCCCCCCTCCTTCTCCTCCAAACCCCCCCTCCCGCAACTCCAAGTCCATCACCCTCTTCTTAAATTTAACAACAATAAGTTACACTCCGCCCCCGTCCCCCCCTCCCTCTCCTCTAAACCCCCCCTCCCGCAGCTCCAAGTCCATCTCCCTCTTCTGCACCTCCATGCCCTTCTCCCCCATGATCCTTTCCATGGTCCAAACGCGCTTCTCCTTCTTCTTCACCTCCTCAGCTTTGCTAACGACCTCGAATTCCCTCTGTTCAACATCGCTCTCTCGCTTTGCGAGGGAGGCCAGGCTCGACTGCAGGAGTTTATCCTTCTGGCCGACTTTGCTCAGAACTTCCTCTAACCGATCGTGTTCATCCTCGCTCTTTTTCTCCAAGCTCCGCGCCCGCTTCTCGGCGCGGTCCACCTCCTCGCGCTTCTCCTTCAACTTCTTCTCCAGAGCGTCCAGCTCCCTCGTCTTCTCTACAATGTCCTTTTCTCTGGCGTCAACCCAACGGGTCTTGACCTTGATCCTGTCGCTCTCGCTGACGACCTGCTCCCTCAACCCAAGCAAGAACTCTCTCTCCCCCTTCAGCGTGTCTCTCTCCCTCTCTGCGCCCTCCATCGCCCTTACCAGTTCTTCCTTCTCCCTCTCCACGAGATCGCGCTCGACCATGAAGTCCTTGTACTCCTCCTCGACTTTGTCCAGCTCGGCTGAGCGAGCCTGCGACGAGAGTAGCGAAGAAGCGAGCGTGAAGCGCGTGAATATTGGGTTAGTTTCTACAGCCATCAGGTCGTTTCGCTTCACCACCACACCAAATTACTAGCTCCTCGCCTCGCCTCGCCTCGCCTCGCCTCGCTTCACTTCGCTTCACTTCGCTTCGCTCACCTCGAGCTTTTCCTTCGCCGACTGCACGCTGAGCTCCGCCGCCTCTATGGTTTCGGACACGCCGACTTCGCGCTCGCTGATGCTCTCTTCTAACCCCAGAACGACCTGTTCCCTTTCTTCAACGGCCTTCAGAGACGCCTGGACCTCGTTCTCACGAGATTCCAGCTGGCTCTCTAAATCTTTGACTTCCTTGGTTGACCTGGTCAGCTCCACCCGCAGGCTCACGAGGCTTTCTTCTTTCTCGGCAAGCGCCTCCTCGACCCTCCCCAGCTGTTCCTCCTTCTCCGCCAGTTCTTCGGCGGCGCTCCTAACTCCGTTCTCTCTGTCTTCAACTTCCTCCTCCTTCTGCGCCACCCAAACCTTGAGCGCCTCAATCTCCGCCTTGACGCCCTCGCCTTCCCGCCTGATTTCCACGACTTCCTTGACGCGGCCCTCCACCTCCAACTCTCTCCTCTTCATTTCGTCCTCTTGCTGTCGAACTTCCTCCCACGCCTCCTCAACCTCTTGCTTCATCCTTCCGATCTCATCGACGCTGCTCTGCAAGTCGATTTTCGCCTTCTCGACCTCCTGCAACTTCCTTTCAGATTCGATCCTCGACAGCGCGTCTTCCTCCCTCTCCTTGGCGCTCGCCAGCTTCTTCTTTTCTACCTCTTCCCTGCTCCGTTCGATCTCCAACCTGACCGTTTCGAGCTTAATGAAGCCCTCCTGGAGTTTCCTCGCCATTTCCGCCTCCTTCACAGTCACGCCGGCAGAGACGGACAGGTGCCACCACTGCGAGAAAGACCGTCTTAGCCTCGCCCTCAAACTGGCGTCGCAGCTCCTTGTGATTGCCGCCACGAAGCTGCGTCCAGCGTTGAACCTGACCTCCTTCTTCATCCCCTCCCCTTTCTCTTGCATCTCCCTGCCCTGCGCCTCAATCTCGACACTCTGAGCATTGCCGACCTTAACTCGCCACCTCAACCACGCCTTCCCGAGCGCCCGCCTCCTCCAGCCCCAGACTCCCACGACGAGTTTGACCCCCCCCAGCGCAATTTCTCCGCTCTTCTTCCCCTTGAGCCCGAGGGAGTGCAACTTCTCGTAGTCTTTGACCTTCTCCATCCTTTTCTTTACGAGTTCCTCCTCCTGCTTGACCGAGTCTTCGCGCACCTTGACCGCATTGATTCTCCGGTCCGCCTCCCTGCTTCGAGCTTCCACCTCACTTTCGACCCGATCCCTCTCGGACTTGACGCCCTCGATGTCCCTCCGCACTGTCGCCAGGGATTCGTTCTCGGTGACGACTTTGTCCTTCAAGAAGCCCAACTCGACTTGGAGCTTCTCCAGCTCAACCCGATTGTCAATGACCTTCTCTCCGACCTCGCCGAGCTCCTTCTCCTTCCTCGCAACATCTGTCAGCCCCTCCTTGAGCAAGCCCTCCCTCTCCTCGAGGTCCTTCGCCTTCCTTTCCCACTCCTCCTCTTCGTGCCTAAACTTCTTGATCGCATTTTCAGCCACCGCCTCCCTCGCCTCGAGGTCCGCCAGCCTCCCCTTCGCCTCATCCTCCATTCGCTCGAGCAAGACCCTCTTCGCTTCGTAGTCGCCTACGCTGATCTCCATCTCACCCCTCTCGAGCTCAAGTCTGTCGGCCCTACGCCGCTCCTCAAGCAGCTCTTGTTCGGCCCTTACTCTCCTCTCAATCAGCACTTCCCTCATGCCTTGGATTTCGTCCTTCTCTCGTTGAATGACGCCTCTGGATTCGTTGCATTCTTCATTAACAATTGAGCTTTGCAGCTTTATGAGGCTGTACTCTTCGAGCATTTTTTCTCGCTCCCTCTCGACATCCTCCTTGACGCGTTTCACCTCTTCCTTCATCTTCGCGACTTGCTCCTCCATCTTCTCCCTCTCCTCCTCGTTCTGCGACGAACGTGAAGATTGATTGCGTTAGAAACTGCTGGTAGTTTGGTAGCAGCTGGTAGCTTCCATCACTCCTCACCTCCTCCTCGACTTTCATTTCCAATGCCTTCGCCTCTTCTTCTAGCCTGACAACCCTCTCCCTGTACTCCGCCGCGTACTTCTCCTTGCTCGCCGCGAGCTCAGCTTTGGTGTCCACGAACTCCTGCCACAGCGGTTAGTATAATTCCTTTTGAGCAGAGCAGCGCCTTTACGTATTCCTTCTCACCTTCTCGGCTTCTTCGACTTCCAACTTCCTCTTCTCGAGACCCTCCAGTTCTGCCTTCAACCTGTCTCGCTCCTCCTGCATCTCGATCCTCTCCCTCTCCACGGCCCTGCCGGACCGCTCGATTTCTGAGCCCTTCTCCTCAAGGTCGACCCGGCTTCGCTTCAGGGCTTGGATTTCTTCCGCATTCTCCAGCTTCGCCTTCTCGAGCTCGGCCCGCTGCGTCTCCAGCCCCCCTTCAGCGGTCTCCAACGCCCTCTCCCTGGCCTCTACCTCGGCCTGCTTCTTATCGGCCTCAGCCTCCATTTTAGCTACCCTTGACTCCCTCTCGCCGAGGGCTTTTTGCGCAGCGTCCCCCTCCTTCTTCCTGTCCGCCTCGAGCGTCTTCTGCTTGCGTTCCATTTCACTCTCAATTTCCGTCCTCTTCTCCTCCCCTGCCTTCTCATCCTCTTCCAAATCAGCCCTCCTTCGTTCGACATCCCTCTCGGCCTCATCTCTGAGCAGTTGAACATCCTCTCTCTCCCTCTCCAGCCTCACCCTCAGGTCCATGAGTCTCCTGCCCTCTTCGAGGAACCTCTCCTTTTCAGCCATGATAGCGTCGTCGAAGGTTTTCCTCGCGGCCTGTAGCCGAGCCGAGGAAAGAAGCGACAAGTTAGAATAAAGTAGCCATGATAGTGGCCTGCCTCATAGCGAGTGGAAGCTTCTCACCTGTCGCTCCCTCTCTTCGCTGTCCTTCAGCCTCCGTCTCTCCTCGTCCATTGCCCTGGCGGTGTCGACTAACTTGGAAATCTGGGCGTCCCTTATTTCCAGCTCGGACTGCTTCTCCTTGACGTTGGACTGGAGCGTCAGAAGACTCATTTCCAGCGCCTTCTTCTCCTGGGCCAACGTGTCGACGTCGCTCTGAACACTACTCTGCGACTTTTCGAGTTCAGCCTTCGCAGCCTGCAGCCCTTCCTTCTCTGCGGCAATTTCTTCCCGAAGCCTCTTTAACTCTAGATTCGAAGCTTCGGTGCTGCGCAAAATCTCTTCCCTCTCGACGGCCAAGCTCTCGAGCTCTTCTTTTGCAGCCAGCAGCAGTTCTTCGCACGTCTTCCGGTCGATTTCGGCCATGCTCATTTTATTTTCGAACTCGCTTTCGACTGTCTGGAGCCTCTCGATTTCATCCTTGGCTGCCACCCTCGCTGCGTCCGCATCTTTCTTCATTTTTGCCGCGGCAATGAGATTCTTCGCGCTGGTATCTTCGCGCACGGCTTCTCTCTCGCTGCACTCCATTTCCCTCATGGCGACCTCACGCTCCTTCATCTCCAAGCCCTCAACGCTTGCCTCTCTGGCCTCCAGCTGTTTCTCCAGCTTCATCAACCGCCTCTCGTCCGCCATTAATTTTGCATCCCTCTCGCTCAGCAAGCCCTCCCTCTTGTACAACTCATCTTCCTTCCTGCCAATCTCCTCGCTCCTCCTCACGACTTCTCTGGCGTCGTCCTTCAAGCCCTCCTCCTTGCTGTTGACGAACTTCTCCCTGTTCTTGAGAAGATTCTCCTTCTCTTCTATTCTCTCCAGCCTAACCTTGACGTCGACAAGCTTGCTGTCGAGCAGCTCAGTCCGCTCCCTCTCTTCCTCTTCCTTCTCTCGCCTCTCATCGTCCAAGTTCTTGACCCTCTCAAATAGTTGCTTCTGCGACGAACCGTTAGAACAATGAAGGAATGCAGCGGCGATTATGAACGACGACCAGCTTCTCACCTCCTCCTTGCTCAAATCTCGGAGCTTTCCTTCCACCTTCTCCTCCAGCGCAAAGACGCTCTCCTGCTTTTTGAACGTCTCCTTTTCTATATTCTCAATGGCAAGCTCTCTTCCCCTCAGCGACATTATTTTGTTCTCGAGCTCTAACCGCATGTCCTGCAGCTTCTCGCTCTCGACCTTGTTGCTCTCTCTGGCCTCCTTGAGCCTCTGCGACGAGCGAAGCGACGAGTTAGAGTAAAGGAGGGGATTTTGGTTTCCAGATTGAACACTTCTCACCTCCTCCTCCAAAGTCTTGGACGCCTCGAACTTGCGCACTTGCTCATCCAAGTATTCGCGGTCGCTCTTTACGTTCACGAGCTCCAAATCCACCCCTGCCTTGGCATTCACTAGCTGGGCCTCGAGTTCGCGGATCCTACCTTCGTTGCGCTCATTGATAACGTGCCGCTCTTCGACCTCGAGGGCAAACTGTTTGGCCTTGAACACCTCCGCCTGCACGGTTTCTTCGATGGACTTCGCCCTGGCTTCCCTCTCGGCCGCCGAGTTGAGACGCCCGGCAATGCCGTCTTCTTCGCTCTTCCAATCCTTTTGCCTGTTTAAGAGCTTGGCCTCCTCCTTGGCGTTTTCAGCCATCCTCTCGTCCAACTCTTTGTCCCGAATTCTAGCGGCCTTTTCACCTTCCTTGAGCCTATTCTCCCGACTTTCTATCTCAAGCAGGGTCCTCTGCTGCGCAGCCTCGACCTTCACTTGTTCCTTCTGCGCATCCATGAGGCCTCTCTGCAGGGACTTCAATTCGATCTTATCCTCCTTGAGCGTATTTTCTCGCCCAACTAGTTCGGCCTCCTTCTCCTTCAGCCTCTTCTCGACCTCCTTCTCCCTCTCTCCGCACCGTCTATCGCGCTCGTTGACAACGCGCTCCTTCTCCTTGAAGAGCTCAACTTTCTCGTCGAGGCCCTTCTTTTCTTCTCCGATTCTCAGCCAACTCTCTTCGCTGTTCTTCAACTTGGCGCCGACGAGGGCCAACTTCTCGTCCGCGTCCAGGGCGACCTTCTCAGCGGCCTTGAGAGTCGAGGCGGCATTGTCCTCGAGCTGCCTTGCGGCGTCTCGTCTGGTGGTAATTTCGTGGCTTACGTCGGCCTTGGTGCTTTCAAGTTGGTCGACCTTCTCCTCGAGGGACTTCTTGGCGACCTTGAGCTCCTCAAGTTCCTCCTTCGCGGACCGCACAGCTCTATTGAGCTTGTCTTGCTCGGCCACCACATCCTTGTTCCCGCCTTCAACGACCAGGCGACGGGCGCCCAGGGCCTCGAGTTCCTTCTCAGCCTTTTCAACCTTCTTGACGCTTTCTTCTATTTTCAAGTTGACCTCCTCAAACCTGACCTCAGCGGCACCTATGTCTATCTCAAGGGCCGATTTGATTTCGTCGAGGTCTTTTATGTCTTTCTTCCATCTCTCGAGGTCGACTTTTACCTGGGCGTGGTACTCCACGTTGGCCTTCTCTTTGTCTTCGGCCTTCTTTATATCGGCCTCGAGCGTTTTTAGCATATCTTCTGCCTCCGCTATTTTAAGCCTCATCTCGACGCCGACGCTGACTGCCGGAGCAATGACCACGGGTGCTGCAGTTGTTTGCGGTGTAGCGGTGGCGGTGGCGGTGGTGGTGGTGGTGGTGGAGGAGGAAGTAGAGGAGGCCGGGGCTGCAGTGTTGACGACACTCATCGCCATCTCCCTGTTCATGCTCTCGAGCTTGTTGAGAGCATGCTCGCGGTTGTCAAGCTTCTTGGCCCTATTCGCAAGCTCTTCATCCTTCATTTCCAACTCTCGCTCCTTGCCCTCCAGGACCCTCTCTTTGCCCATGGCAACGTTGGTCTTTTCGATGGCGCCCCTCTCCTTGGTCGCGACGTCCTCAAGCCTTTTCTCGATTTCCTTCTCTTTAGCAGCTGCCTCCGTCTCCCTGCCTTCGACCTTGAGTTCACGATCGTGGAGAGTCATCTTGAGGTCCTGACACTCCTTCTGAGATTTCTTTGACTCTCGTTCGACTTCCATCACCCTCGCCTTGATGGCTCTCGCCTCCGAGTGCGAGGCTTCGACGTCAGCCTCGAGAGATTCTCTCATGGCCTCGAACTCCTCCACGCTCTTCATGTGCATGTCCTCCCTCTTGGCGACGCTCGCCTTGATCCTATCTGCGTTCTTGACTTCGTCTTCGGCCTCTGCCATGGCAGCACGGGCGTCCATCAGGATTCTTCTGCTTTCCACCTCGACCGCCTCTCGTCGATCGACGGCCTCGTTGAGTGTTTCCCGAGCTTTACTTTCGCTCTCACCGACGGCAACCTCCCTCTTGTCGACAGCCGACTCCCTTTTGATGACATCCTCCTCGCGCTGACGAGCGAAGCGAGTCGCAATGGAAGGGTTGTTCGTGACATTAGATACGGCGCAGAAATTTGCAGCAGCGATACCGTACGTCGTTGTCCAATACACACGCCTCCTCGGCCCCTTGCTTTGCTCCTCGCACACTCTCACCTTGCCCCACTCCTTCTTCTGAGCCTCCACTTCTATTTTGTCCTCGCTGACTTCGAACTTGAGCTCATCTACGGCAGTTTCGCGTTTTTCAATCTTAACCTCAGCACTGCGGACCTCGGCGTCACGCTTTTCGATTTCAGAGATCCTCGCCTCCAAGTCTGCCAGGGCTTGTTCGTTTCTTGCCTCGTGCCGCTTCACGTCGTCTTCGCGTTCCCTGAGCTCCTCGTCCTTGACCTTGAGTTTTCTATCTTCCTCCCTCGCTATTCTCAGCTGCTCTTCGGCCTCCGAGGTTGCAACATCGGCCGCCCGAAGTTCTGCTTCAGCCTGCGACGAGCGAAGCGAGTCGCATAAAGATTGGCGTTAACGAGTTAGAATTGTGTAACGGTGGTAGTGGCGGAGCGGAATTAAAGCATTCCTGGCTCGTCGTGTCGCTCCTCGCAGCTTCTCACCTCCTCAAGCTTCGCCACACCCTCAGTCATCTTCTTCGTGGCCTCCTCCTCTCGCAAGTAGACGGCCTCCTCGCGCTTCTCTGCTTCCTCGTTCTTGGCAATGATCTCCTTCATGACCTCTTCGGCCTTCTCCGCCGCCTCTTCTCGGACTTTAGCGGCACTTATTCTGCCCTCTGCGGCGGCTAGCTTTCCTTCTGTCTCGACGACGAGCTCCTCGTTCTTCATGACGAGGTCCTGCGATTCGACCAATTTCTTCTCGGCTTCTTCAACGATTCGATCGGATTCAACCCTGGCTTCGTGCCTTTTTTTCTCGAGCTCTTGCTCCTCCTCGACCAGCCGCCGCTTCGCCGACGCCTCCTCCTCCTTTGCCTTTCGACTCAATTCTCGGGACTCCTCGAACAACCTTTCGGCGTCCTTGCCTTTTCGCTCAGCCTGCAACGAGTTAGAATAGAATTTTACGCGATTTGCGCTTTGGCGGTGCACTCTTACCTCCTCCTCGATCTCCTTACACTCCTTCCTCATGTCAGCCACGCGGACTTCAGCGTCTTCAATCATTTCCCTCGCCTCCCTTTTAAGGGTCTTGCAAGTGGCCTCGGTCTTCTCAATGTGTGTTTCTGCCTCGGCCTTGAGGGCGGTGCAGTGGGATGTAACTTCCGCCCTATGCTGCTCAACCTCTTCGCGAACAGCGTGCGAGTGCTGAGCGAAGCCGAGGAGCGAATCGACGAGTTAGAATAAATGACTCTATATGTATACATGATGCGATGACGCAGCCTCTCACCTTTTGCGCTTCTGCGCGGATTTCCTCTGCCTCCTCTTCGGCCTTGATTATTTCTTCTTTCGCGTCGTGCAGCAATTTGTTGCTTTCGTTGCGCGACTCCTCAGCCTTCTCGACGGAGGCCTCGTAGACTTTGGCCGCCTGGGCCTTCATTTCGGCGACCTCCTCCATGGTAGCGTGACGAACTTTCTCAGTCTCAGCGGTGATCTTGGCGGCCTCTTCCTTGGCAGCGCTGACCTTGGCTTCCTCCGTAGTGAGTTTCTCAGTGAGGGTCATGAGGTGCGCCTCGGTGTCCGCCACCTTGCTGGTGAGCGCGGCGAGGATGCCAATATTCGGATCGTCGCTCTGTTCCTCGATGTCTTCGCGCAGCTTCACTAGAGCCCTTCGCTCTGCTGCAACGACTTGCCTCTGCTCCGCAAGGTTACCGACGGCGACCTTGGCCTTGTCCAGCTGTGAAAAGAGCCGAGGAGCGAAGCGACGAGTTAGAAATGCGTTGTATACGTTGATATTCAGTGACACGCCTTCTCACCTCTTCCTTCATCTCAGATATTCGCTTCTCGGCCGCGACCTTGATCCGCTCGCTTTCTTCGTTCAGCGAAACGCTGAGGTTGGCCAGCTTGGTCCGCTCGGCCTCAATGTCCTTCTCGAGGCTGGCTTCCTTTAGCCGAAGCTCCTCGGCTTTTTCTAGACCCTCCCGGTGGATCTTCGCCTTATCTTCGTGGAGGGCATTCTTCTGCCTTTCAAGTTCACTGTCCATCTGCTCCTCCTTGGCGTGGAGTTCCTTCAATTTTTTGTCGTACGTGTTTGTCAGCTCGTTCTCCTTGGCGTGGAGGCGCTGGTCTTCAGCGTCACTGTGCGCAATTAGCTCGGCTTCCTTCTCCATCATGGCCCCCTCTTTCCTCTCGACGTCCTCGATTCTACGGGAGAGGTCAGCATTGACTTTCTCCCTCTCCCTGGAGAGGTTCGACTTCTCTTTGTCGATTTCGCGCTGTTCGTTGGCGACGTGCCTCTGCGACGAGCAGTGAGCCGAGGAGCGAAAAACGAGCCGAGGAGCGAAAGACGAGCCAAGGAGCGAAGCGACGAGTTAGAATAATGTAGCAGTGTGAAGTATTGGGCATGTCGTCGCTGTCCAATACACACGCGACGATTACTCTCACCTGATGCTTGACTTCCTCGTCGCTAAGCTGGTGCCTCTTCGCCTCGATCTCTTGCAGCATGTCGTCTAGTTCGGATTCGCGGACAGCGAGCCTCCTGTGATCAGCCTCGGCCTGCTTGTGGTGTCTGGCCTGCATTTCCTTCACGTTCGCCTCCATCTGGTGAAGGTGCGACTTCTGCTGCTCATAGGCGCTCTTCTGTGCCTCCATGGTCGCGAGCTCTGACTTGTACTTGGTCTCCAGGTGCCTCATGTTCTGCTGCTTGTGAATGAAGGCGGCCTCTTGCTGCTGCACGTTGGTGAGCTCCTCCTGGGCGTGTCTCTTGAGTTCTTCCGCCCTCTCGAATTCCCTTTTCGCCGAGAGCGTCAGTTCTTTCGCTGCGGCGGCCTTACTCTCGGCGTCAGCGATTTTCCTGTTGGCGACCTTGGCCTGTTCGTTGGCTTCGTGCATTTTCCTGTTGGCCGTCTCTTCCACTGCGAGAGCCCTTCGCTCAGCCTCCTTGGCTCGGTCCCTGAGGTGCTGCACCTGCATCTTCTCGTCCTCCAATTTGGCCTCTTCGCGCTTCAGCTTTTGGTGCTCCTGCGAGTGTGGGCGAGTTAACACTTATTTTATGAGGGCTATGCGCTTATTGAACGTGTTCTTTACCTGCTCGTTCGCGTGCTTGCCCTTCCTGGCTTCGTTCATTACTGCGTTGGCATCTTCTCTCAAGCGCTCCAGCTCCTCCCTGCTCTTCTCGTCCCTCAACTTGATAAGCGCCTCGCGCTCGTCTATTGCCTTGTGCTTGGAGGTCGCGGCCTCGAGTTCCCTCTGGGCGTGCAGGAATTTCTCGCTGCGACGAGCGAAGCGACGAGCGGAGCGAGTCGCATGAGATAGACCGTAACGAGTTAGAATTGCATGGCAGTGGCTCTGGCGTCGAAATGTAGTCTGAAGCGACTTGCTCCTCGCAGTTTCTCACCTAGCCTCGTGTTCGACGTTCCTGCGCAAGCGAGCGGACGTTAGAATTTGGGTGGAATCGGGGTACGGAGGAAATCTCGATACTCTCACCTGGCTTCGCTCTCGCGGCCTCTAATTTCCTTCTCTCGCTCGTTCATTTTCTCCCTCTCTTTGAGCCTGAGCTCCTCCTCCTCCTTCATCGCCTCAACCTCTCGCTTGACTTCCTTCTCCATGGCCTTGACTTCCTTCTGCAGGACTTGGAGGGTCTCCTCCTTCGCCCTCAGATCCGCCTCCCTCTTCGCTACCTCCTCTCTTGCCTCCTTGGCCTTCTCGTCGCGCTCGTTGACCCTCCCCTCCTTGACCTTGTGGTGGTCCTCCCGCTGCTTCAGCGCCGTCTCCTTGTCGTTGAGGGCGTTCTCGGCGTCCCCGACCTCGGAGAGCCTGATTCGAATCGTGTGCTCGGCCTCCTCGATTGCGACGACCCTGCTGCTCGCTTCCGCCTTCAGTTCCTTTATCTCCGCCTCCATCGTCTCTAGGCTTGAAGTCTTGAGTTTAACGTGCTCCTTCTCCTTGATTATTTCTTCCGCCTGTTCCTTGAGTTTTCTGAGCTCGAATTTCTCCGTGGTTAGGGATTGTTTGTTCGAGTGGAACAACTCTTGTATTATGTCAATTGAAGAGTGGAGGGATTTCAAAACGTCCGTGAGGTTAGAGTGGTAGAGGTGGAGCTTGTCGGACTGGGACTGTTGAGGCGGAAGCTGGAGGCCCCACTGTGAAGGTCGCCGTGCCCTGCTGTGCTTTTGCTGTTCTTGTTCGCTGTCTTGTTGGCCGTCGGCGATTTTTTTACCGTCGTCGGACTGTTGGGTGAGGAGCTCGATCTTTTTCTTCGCGGTCAAGGCCTCCCTCCCCATCTCTGCCATTTCTACGAGGACCTCTTCGACCTGCTCCTCGATATCCTCTCTCTCGATCTCGTAGTCTTTGAGTGATTTTTGAGCGTCCTCCCGCTTCTTCTTCTCGGAGTCGGCACGGGCGGTCTGGGATTGGACGGATCGCTCGAGCTCCTGGATGAGTTCTAGGAGGGATTCGCGGGCGGAGGTTTCGGAGGAGGACGGAGGGACGGAGGAGGGGGGGAAGGATTGGGAAGAAGGTAGGGGTAGGGGTAGGGGGGGGTGGGGAGGGTTTTGTGTGGGTGGGGGGGAGTTCTCGTCGAGGGGAATGTCTTCTGTTATGTATGTGGGTGGCGTTAGTTGTGGGGGGGGGGGGGAGAATTTTATTTGGTGGGGAGGGGCTGATTGATTGGCGTCTCACCTATTCTGTAATCATCCGAAGACCAGGTTATGGGTTTTCTGGAACGCGCCAAGCCTCCGATTTGGGTTTGGGTTTGCGCGGCTGTTTCTGCCCCTTGTTGCTTTTTTACCGGGATGGAGGTGGCGGAGAGAAGGAGGTTGGCGTTCATTTGCTGGAGCTTGGCTGCATTTGAGGACAGCATGGTATTGGTATTGGTATTGGAGATTGATTGGCGGCGGTTTAGTTGTTGCGCGCGCAGGAGGGTTTGCTGATTGATTTAAGGTTCGGCCGCGGGTTGGCCTGGTGAGTGAAGGTTGAGAGAGAGAGGAGAGGAGGGGACAAGGTATTTGAAGGTGAAGGGCCTTTTGGGGAGGTTTCACGTCGCGGGGATGATGATCGGGCTGCTGCGACTTTTTGTGTGTGTTATTTTACGGGAGTGGGGGATATTATATTTGTGATGGCGACGTTTTGTATGTGTATGGGTTGATAAGAGTCTTGTTTGCTGTTTTCCCTGTGAAATAAAGTGAAATAAATGACTGCAGGGAGGGAGGATAGGATAAGTTTGATAATTGTCGATTGTTGAGTTGAAAGCGCGGGTTGAACCAGAGGACCATGCCTACGGAAGGCACACATCAGTTCCTTACTTTCGATCCTGACTCTGTCAATGATACTCCTGAAACATTACCTGGCCTTGACGAAGAGGACTTCTTGAGTGTAACAGCAGTCGCAGGTGGAGGTGCTGGAAGGTTGAAGAGGGATAAGGTATCAAGCAGAGTCAAACTCCAGAAATGTAGTGTAGTTCAGGGCACTGGCGTTCGATGGTGGAACTGTGATCAGGTCGGTTGCTCCTACAAGGCGAAAAAAGCAGGCGCACTAAAAAAACACAAGATGCAGTTTCATGATATCGGCGTTCGTTGGAACCGCTGCGATCAAGACGGATGTGTCTACAAGGCAAAGCTATCAGGGGACCTGAAAAGGCACAAACAGAGCGTTCATAACATTGATGTTCGATGGTTTTCTTGTGATCAAGATGGGTGCGAATACAAGGCAAAGAAAGCAGGCGACCTAAAAAAACACAAAGCAAATGTTCATGATATTGACGTTCGATGGTGGAACTGTGACCAAGACGGTTGCGACTACAAGGCAAAGGAAGCAGGCGCCCTCAAAGTACACAAACAGAATGTTCATGATATTGACGTTCAATGGCATCACTGTGATCTAGACGGGTGCTCCTACAAGGCAAAGGAAGCAGGCGCCCTCAAAGTACACAAACAGAACGTTCATAATATCGGCGTTCGTTGGAACCGATGCGATCAAGACGGCTATGACTACAAGGCAAAGCTAGCAGGCGACCTCAAAAGGCACAGACAGAGCGTTCATAATATTGACGTTCAATGGCACCACTGTGATCAAGACGGATGCGAATACAAGGCGAAGTCAGCAAGCGACCTAAAAAAACACAAACAGAACATTCATGATATTGACGTACGATGGCACCGCTGTGATCAAGACGGGTGCGACTACAAGGCAAAGCAAGCAGGCGACCTCAAAAGACATAAAAAAATGGTATATGTATATGAACCGTTTTGATTGTAAATGATTAACGTTCTTCATGTTCTTAAAAAGCAACAGAATGCCTCCTCTCCTTCTTCAAAACCTCATCATCCTCCCTCTTAACAAACCTCCCTTTAACCCTCATTCTCCTATCGGCTAAATTCTTACGACAAGAGTACCTTATTTTTTTCTTCCAGTTACGGGAGGATTTTTTAAGGAGGTGACGAGAGATCAAGGTTTGACGTTCAGGGGAAGAGTATATTCCGATGTGGCCGTTTTGATTGTAGATGGAGGAGAAACGGGAGAGCTGGGAGGGGGAGGATGTTAGTATTCATTTTTTGAGATTTTTGGAAATTTGAGACATGAGAATATATATGAGACGTTAATACAACATCGAACATGCATCTGAACGTTCGAATCGTTTAACATTCCCCCCCCCCCCACAATGTCCATATGACAACCGGACGGTTTAATTGAGAGAAAACTTACCTCAGGTAAAGGTACATCACCTCCCTCATCACCAATATCCCCCATAGAATACGATCTAGGACGGTTTGGGTAATGATTCATTTTTTTGGTCAGTAAACTCTCTGGTTTAGAAGGGGATGAGGGGAGGGAAGGGATGAGTTCGGAGGATTTTAGGAGGGAGAGGAGGGAGGATTGGGGGGGGACGGTTTCGGAGGAGGAGAGGGAGGAGGAGGAGGAGGATTCGAGGGACTTTTAGGAGAAAGGGTTAGAGGGAGAAGGGATAAGATGACGCGAACAAACTATTTGAAACAACACCACACTTAAGCTTAGGACAGCTCGCAGCGAACAAACCGGTAGGTTTGTCTACCGTAGGCGGAGAAGGATGTGGAAACCGACGGGCAACAGCACCCTGCGGCTTGTGGGAATGGTAAAAACGCAGGAGCGGCGAGGGGGTTGCGACGATGAACGGTACCCGAACGCAAGGGAGAAGCAGTTGCTTGCAGGTAACGACACAACGATGGACGTTGAGGATATTGTACGGTTTGCTAAACTGTGAATTGAGAATATGACTAAAAATACCGCTCTTTCGAGCGGAGGGTGACGTGAAACCTTCTCTTTTTTTACAACCGAGTCCGTATTCTCCCTCCAGAAAGAATCCTTCATACTCTCCCATCTATCCCCGTTGACTCACCTGCGGAACCTCGTTAGTTCCTTCATAATTATCATATGTTTTAATCTCTTTACGTTCAGTCTTCACCTCGGCGTGAAGTATGTGTGATTTCGTATCTGTTTGGACTGTTTTATGACACGCGAAACTTAAAAGGTCGAGGGCTGAGACGTTCATTTTTATAGAAAAAAAAGAGGGGAGGAATATATTGGTGGAGAACGGATTTTGAGGGAGGAGGAGGTGTGAAAGTGTTGAAACCAATAAAATGAGGTTTTTTTTGTGGGAAGGAAATTAGTTCTCTGGAAAACTCAAAAACCTTCATAAAAACGCCACAACGTTACTTTCCATTACTTTCCATTTAAATAAAATAACATCGATATATAATGTCTCAATTCACAGACGCCAATAAGTGAGTAAAAACTCCATTAAATCGTTATAACCCATAGAAATTAAATAAATTAAACGCTCCCTCCTTCTTCTTGTTACGTGCCTCCGTGTCTCTCCCCTATCTATGATGCCACTATCGAACGGTACACGTACTGTCAATTCAACAACAGTCCAACAACAGTCCAACAACAGTCCAATAACATGAAACTCTTTCGTTGAAAAAGTACTATAAGCAGTACTGAGTTTACATATTATCGGTAGACACGTATTACGATGGCGTCTCAACGATTTGGTTATACATGAACGTTCAGAGTTTCATAATAGATTATAAATTCTCCTCCCCCAAACCTCCGATATTAAAACGTCATCAACTAACCCCCCTTTCATAAAGAACGTTAACATCCTTCAACGCACCTCCAACCAATTACACTCAACCTACACCTGATCCTACGTTAGACGCTTGTTGCGCGAGAGAGGAAGTAAGCAAAGATTTAAGAATGCAGGCGGAGAGGAAGGTTAAGGAAGGGGATAGGGTTTTTAGTAGACAGAGAGTTAAAGGTGAGATTCTAAAAAAATAAATATGAGTTTGTTTTTTGTTTTCTAACAGAGGGGGATGTAGATAATTTTGAGACGCAGTTACGTGGTGGTTTTTTCGAGAATAATATATGCGGTTGTTGTAATAACGTCGTTGGTGATTATAAATCTCTTCGAGAATTGAAAGAGGAACTTAATGAGAAAGTTACTATTCATGAAGAAGAAGGTACGTAAACTTAACGTTTTTGTATGTTGTTATATGATGTTCTAACATTAAAAAAAAAAAGCTATGATGTCAAGAGTAACTGAGACGCGATACGATTCGGACACAGACTCGGAATTCGATTACCTCCTCGACGAACATGAATCTTCAACTAATGATGAAGCTGAGTATATAGGTGAGAGTCTGTGTCTTACTTCTTATGTTTGAACAACGAGCGTAGTGTTACAGGATATGTTAACGTGTAATGCGTTCGATAACCCGTGCTGCCTTGCCAAATGCAATGTTTCTAACATCAATTAACCCGCTTCAATTGTCTCCTCCTTCCTCTTAGCATCAATCCAATTACTGACTCGATTGCAGAATCACGGATACGGTAGTTTCCTAAACGTAACGAACGTTTCTAAGTATATGTCAGGTAGTACTTTAATACATTATTATAAGGATACTAAAGAATCAGCTGAGTATGATGTAGAACTTGAACGTGTTGCAGGGAGGTTTAAAGGGACGAGGTTTGTTAGGGTTGAGGGGGGAGGGAGGATTGGGGTTTTTAAGGATGGCGGGGAGGTTGTGGGGGTGAGGTATGGGGAGTTGGGGGGGAAGGAGGCGGTGGAGGAATGGTGTGAGAGGGTGGGATTGGAGAGGGAGGTGGGGGGGAGGATATGCTTTGAGAAGGGGGAGGGGGAGGAGGTGAGATTAACGAGGTGTGTGTGTGTGTGTGTGTTTTTTTTATAAGACAATGATCTCACCCACCCTCCTTCCCCTCCACATTCTCAACACAGAGCGAAGATGATGAAGAAGAGTGTGAATATTATGACTGTGGAATGGAAGGCTGCAAAAAAGAATTCTACCACCAGCACGTAGGAGTTGGAGAGAGTAGGGTCGTAAATGATTTGGAGGATTTGAGAGTTTAAGGACGATTATGTTTTTATGTATGAGAAATTAAATACGTCTTTGTTTTTTCTGTTATTGATCGTTTTGTCTTCTTTGTTTTTGTTTTTTCACCAGAGTTTTACTAATAAATTATCGTCGTTCCGGCCTAAAACGTTGATAGTCCTCCTGTAAAGTGCCTCTGAACCCCACGAGAAATTATCGTATATCATCTGACAGTCCGAGTCTCCGAGGTTATTGGACTCGCAGAAGGAGACGACTGAAGGGAGGAGAGGATCGTGGGGGTAGAGGGCTAGGGTTTTGACTGAAGTTGGGCTTAGGTTGACGTTTAGGCTTATGGCGTCTTCTATTAAAGATTGTTCGTGGATTTGTGTTTTCCAGGAGGGGGAGGAGCAGGTTGAGGTTAGGGAGTTTAGGGTTTGCTGCATGCATGAGAGGTGCTTCGGCCCGCAGAGGACTTGGGAGATTGCTTTTAATGAAGAGGAGTGGAGGGCGGAGCACTTGAAGTGCACGTGCATCAGGGAGTTTGAGGGGAAGGTGACGTATGGCGTTTCCAACGTCGTCGAGATTTCACTCCTGCTGCTCTTGTTCTTGTTCTTGTTCTTGTTCTTGTTCAACTCAATGTAAGTCAAGAAGAGAGCCTCGAAATCTTCGACGACTCTCTCAGAAGTGTACGCTAGCTCCACGAGTTCTCTGCCCTTGGAACCCAGGCGTGTTCTCATCTCGGCGTCGTCGAAGAGCACCAGCATAGCTTCCGTCAACGACTCGACGTTGAGCTTGTCTGGCACTAAGGCGTTGTAGCCGTCGATCATGTAGTCGTTCGGACCTGCTATGCCCCAGCCGATCAAGGGGAGGGAGGCGCTCATCGCCTCGATGTTCGCTATGCAAAAGGTTTCCGTGGGTAGGAGAGACGGGGCGAGGAAGACCGTGAAGAGGTTCAAGAGGTGCGGGAGGGCAGAGTGAGGAATGTGGGAAGTGAAGATCACGCGAGAGCTCACGGAGAGGGCGGAGGCCAAGGAATGGAGGGGCTGAAGGAGGTGTCCGGAGCCGGCGATTATCAGAATTGGTTGCTGTTCATCTTGGGGGTGTTGGGAGTGGACTAGCTGGGCGAAGGATTCGATGGCCACGCCCAGGGACTTTTCAGGGGAAAGACGAGAGACAATGCCGTAGATAATGCACGGGGAAGCAGAAGAGGATGGATCGCAACCCTTTGATCTGAGCTGCTCTTTGATGGCGTGGATCGACTTGGGGCACGTTTCCTCAGACAGCAGCTCCTCGGAACCTGCAGCTAGGAAGGAGGAATCGACGGCGGGAGGGAGGACGTAAGTTTGAACGGGGGAGGGTCGGGCCGTCACGGCGGCTTCGGGGGCTCCGTTGATTGTGGACACGGTTACGCTGGGCGATAGGAAGAAGTCCGCAGTGAGGCCGAGCACGGGATAGGGGTTGGGCAGGTCGAAGGCCACGACGGGGTTGCTAGGAAGGCGCTTGCACAACGCCGATATAGTTTTGTCCTGGTGGTACCCCGTGCTGGCAATCAGAACAGCGTCAGGAGAGAGCGGGGCGAGAACATCGTACATGGACGAGTACACCTTTCTTACCCACGCCGGAGTCACGGTCGTCGGAACGGTTTGCGCTTCTTCAAGGCGGGAGAGCATGAACTCAACAAGGCCGTCCTTGAAGCAGTCGATGCTCAACTCTTTCGGGCCGCACATCGGCATCTGAGCGGGGTCGAACTTCTCCTTCTTGTGCAAATCAGCACTGGCGTACTCGAACTTAACCTCGGAAAGGTCCACATCTGGAAGCTCAATCCTGCTGAACGTCGCGCCGTTGCTTTCAAGGGCAGCCTTGATTCTGTCCACGGTCTCGCCCCTTTCATTGCTCAGGGTAACAAAGTGGACGCTCCAGAGCTGCTTGTCAAGGTTCTTGGCGAGGTCTAGAAAGCGGACCATCTGCCCATCAAAGGAACTCTGCCCAACAAATACCAGCACCTTCCGCGTCGCCCTGGCGGGGTCATCAGCGGATACTGCGGTGGTTTTTAAAATCAGTAACGTTGATTTTATTGTTTTGTTCGCAAGAGGGTAGAGTGAGGGTTAGGTAGGGTTGGCAATTGATGAAAGTCGGAGGTGTGTGCTTTCCTCACCTTTAGAAACGCTTAGAGGGCGGAGGGCCTTCAAAGATGGCGAAGAAGGAGCTGCCGTCCTAGCGGCCGATCTTACTTGCTCCGAGGGAAAGGCATTGACGTGCGTGCTGGACAACTCTTTCCCATCACTGCCTTGTGCAACAACAAAGTGAGTTCCGACGGTCAGCGGGCCAAGATGGAACGAACCCTGAGCGCTGCCGTCACCGACGTCACCGACGTCGGGGTAATAGACGACGTCCTCCTCGGCGGACCGCGCCTTGATGGTAATCACCACAGGACCTGACGAGGATGCAATGGAGCATGACTTTGAGTAGGTGTACTTAAAGACAAGTTGTTCAGTGGTGGTTGCTATGTAGCCCGGAGCGGGAAAATCGAACGAAAACGTGCAGTCGACAGCGGAATTTTCGGAAGAGATTTGTGCCGATGGGGAGAGGTTGGTGGAGTGGGAGGGTGGGTCGGGAGCATTAAGGGCAGCAGTGGGGGCATCTGACCAGGGCCACGACCATGACTGCGCGGGTTGGAAAAGGAAGAAAATAGTGCACAGTAGAAGGAGGACAAAGGGACGAACTGTGATTGGACGCGTCCGCATTTGATTCCGAGCTCTCGATAATCTGAAAAAGAAGCATACCAGGTAAATGGATTCAGGATTTTGCCTGAAGACATTTAGGTGAGCGTGGGCCCGAAAA
>BRXX01000338.1:0-19793 GCA_030267905.1 Triparma verrucosa
ACCCTAACCCTAACCCTAACCCTAACCCTAACCCTAACCCTAACCCTAACCATAACCCTAACCATAACCATAACCCTAACCATAACCATAGCCCTATGCCCAGGACCGTCGTGGAGAGCCAGAGCCCAGAGTCGGAGGGCGAGGAGGGACCACGAGGAGTACATTTGGGCCAATACGAGCTGGGACAGCGCGCATCAGAGGCGTGGCTAGGTCGCCAAGACGACCCCTTCGTAGCGAGTACCGACACATCTAGCTCTTGTTAACGCTCTTTCCTCCCGTGTGGCTGTTTCTCCGAACTCTTCTCCGTCACCTTGTCCGGTTCAGCCATGCATAGTAAAAGGAACACCATTTAAATAACCCTAACCCTAGTAGATGGCACAAGTTTAAGAGAGATGAAGGTCCTGGACTCGCTTCAAACTTTTGGTGACGATGTCTTCTATGATTGCTCCAAGCTATTCCCCTCTACCATAGACGTTTGATATTGGGATGCAGCATCCGAGGTAGTCTCCTACCTCTGCTTTATACAATAGAAGACACACCACAAACACCCATAAGAGTAAGAGAGAGAGAGAAAGAGAAAAGGAATCGGATAAAGTAAAGGTCAACGCGCTGAGGGTCAACAATTAGAAAATAGTTTTTGATAGTGTTATATTTGTTTGTTGTTTTACTGTTCATTAATAATTTAACATTACACGTTCGTCTTTTTCTTGTAAAATGAAATGCAATGCAATTAAAACTCCCTCCTTTTAAAAGGGCACACTCCCCCCCCACACACACAAATACACCTCCCCCCTCCTCAGAGATCCCACTCGTCCTTCTCCTTGTACGCCACGCAGCTGTCTACCTTGTGTACTGTGGTTGTGAAACTCCTGAGCTTGACTTCCGAGCTGTTTACTATGTATCTCGGGTCTGAGTCCTCCCACTTGCTATCGACGACGGCGTCCTTTTTCGTGTAGACGAGGAGGTCGAAGGAGCACGGCTCGGTGAGGAGGGGGAGAAAAGTAACGGAGGCGGTTATTTGCCGTATGAGGGCGGAGATCTCGGCGTGGATCTGCTCGAGGGATTTGGAGGACTTCTTGGCAGGGGCGGAGGCGGGGGGCGGCGGCTGGGAGTTGAGGGTGTTTCCGTTCTCGTCGGTGGCAGGAGCGGCGGGCTTGTTCGCCTCGTCGTCCTGGACGGTCACGTTGAACTGCCACCTCTCGAGGGTCTCCCCCGAGTCCACCCCCGTGACTACGACCACTAGCCTCTCCACCTCGCCCTCGGTCAGCCACCTCTCCATCTGCCCCATGATCTGGCTCAGGTACGCGTTGAGTTCATCGTCGTCGCTCGTGAGGACCGTGAGGCCATACTTGCTCGATCGGGAGAAGGTCTCGGGGGGGTAGATTCCGCGCTGGTAGAGGATGGAGTTTATCGAGTAGTGGAAGAACTCTGTTATTATAGCTATGGACCCTTTTAGGGAGATTTCGTTTGACGTGGCTGTGGCTGAAGACTGAAATGATGAAAGACGAGGATTTGGTTAGGGTTAGCTGTGGCTGCGGGTTTGTCTGTCGTCGTCTGTCTGTGAGAAGTAGACATGTTTGGGGCCTCCGCTAAAGGCCAACGGCCTTTTCTTAAACGCGCTATATAACTTTATTACACGCGTATTCATACCCTGCAGTGCCTGTTATCCCTAAACAGTGGTGATTATTTGCGCCGCTTTTGTTTTAATTCGTCCGTAGACGTACCATATTGCGACTATATGCGACTATTGATGCTTTTTGTCCAAAATCAGGTTTTTGGCCAAAAAGGCTCAAATAGGCGAAAGCTCATTTATTATTAAGAGGTCCAGGATTTGGATTAAAACGTCCATTGAAACGTCCACGGCTTTTCAACCGATATCGTTTCGACCTTCTGACATTTACAATTGCGTCGTATCGTTAAATCATAGTTTAAATCAAAGTTATTCAGTTCTTCCCCGACTCCGCCCTCTCTTCCCCCTCTTTAGCCCCTCTTTAGCCCCTCTTTAACATTACTTCTGCCTCCTTCTGCCTCCATTCACGTCCTCTACCCTTGTAGTAGCCCATGGAGGCCATAAACGGCGACGGTATCCTCTCGTGGTACTTTGAAATCCCTCCTTTGACTCGGTCCTACTTGACCCTCTCCTTTCTCTTGACGTCTTTGACGACCTTGGACCTAATCTCGCCTTTCAGCCTCTACTTTAATTCGAAGTTGATCCTGCAGGGTCAGGTGTGGAGGCTGGTGTCGTCGTTTGGTTACTTTGGGACTTTTAGTTTGGATTTTTTGTTCCATTGTTACTTTCTGGTGAGGTATTGTAGGTTGCTCGAGGAGAGTGAGTTTCAGGTACGTAAGAAGCGCGTGTAAGGCGGGCATTGAAGCTGGCATTGAAGCGGGCGTCACGCTTTGTTCCTCACGCGAGGGAAGTCTGTGGAGGGAAGTCTGTGAAAAGCGGTCGTCTGGGCGGAGTAAGTCTGTAAAAAGCGGGATGTCTGGGCGGAGTAAGGATCTGGCGTAGCCAAGCGGAACCGCCCAGACGACCGCTTTTCACAGACTTTCCTCCCTCCACAAACAAACTAACACACACACACACACACACACACACTAACACACTCCTCGCTTCTCGCTGCAGAGACGCAGGGCTGCGTTCGTTATATTCTTCCTCTTTGGGATGGGCATAATGCTCTGCTTCGCTCCGTTCCTCAAGCTGAATTTTCTGGGGAGCAGCTTGACTTTCATGATGCTGTACGTGTGGGGGAGGAGGAACGAGCATGTGCAGATGCAGATCTTTGGGGTCCTGAACTTCACCGCTCCGTACCTGCCTTTGGTGATGCTGTTACTCTCGGCGTTCCTGGGGAACAGGTGAGAAGCTACTGCAGCATCAATATCAATTCGCCCCCCTCCTTGTACCCCGTATTCTCACTCCCAAACATAATACATAATAATACATAATCTGCAGCACCACCATCGACATGTTGGGAATTATCGCTGGCCACTGCTTCTACTTCTTCGAATATGTGTATCCCAAGGTGGCGGAGATTAGAGGGTGGAGGATCAAGAAGGTTCTGGAGCCACCGGAGGTTCTCAGGTGGCTCTGCGGAGACATGTAGAGTAGGATCAACAACAAAACGAAAAAATAGAAAAACCAAACCATTATTATGTCAAAACGGCGCCTCTACTGGCACACCCAACGTTTTTTCTGTATTTCTTCAGTACTCCCTTGGCTTCCTCCCTGCATTTCCAACTCCATCCCTGCCTCCTTCCATCGAGCACGTCCTCGTCGACCAACAAGTCCAACGTTCCTTTCTCAACGTCGCACTCAACCCAGTCTCCGTCCTCCACCAAGGCGATATTCCCTCCCACCGCCGCCTCGGGGCAAACGTGCCCAATCATCAGGCCGTGGCTAGCGCCCGAGAACCTACCGTCAGTTACCAACATGACTTTATCCCCCAGCCCCAAACCAACCAACGCCGCCCCTGGGCTAAGCATCTCGGGCATCCCGGGGCCCCCCACCGGCCCCTCGTACCTGAGGACGACGACGTCTCCCGCCTCGACCTCCCCCGCCATAATTTTATCGTAGGCGTCAAACTCCCCGTCAAAGCACTTCGCTTTGCCTTTGAAGGTGAAGCCCAGCTTCCTCCCCCCTCCTTCGAGCTTCACCACGCAGCTGGACGGGGCAAGAGATCCTCGAAGGATTCTACAGTGACGTCCAGGGGGCGCCACCGGGTTCGATATAGGCGCAATGACATCGCGGAGGTCCACTCCCTTCCCCTTCCCCTCCCCCTCTCCCTCCCCCTTCTTCAACTCGGTCAGATAACTGTCGATGTTCTCCTGCAAGGTTTTGCCAGTGCAGGTGATGCAGTCGCCGTGCAAGAGACCTGCGTCCAAAAGTAAGCCTAACACCACCGGCAGGCCTCCAATTTCCTTCAGGTGGTGGCTGTAGGTGTAGCGACCGTGCGGTTTCAGACGGCTTATCAAGGGCACCCTGCTCCCGATTTTTTCGAAATCGTCCACGGTCAACTCGATTTCAGCCTCATGGGCGATGGCCAAAATGTGCAAAATCGCATTTGTGCTCCCTCCGAGAGCGTAGACCACCGTGATACCGTTCTCGATGCTGCGGTTAGATTGGGTCAGATTTCTGCGGCCGCCCCGCTCCTCGCACACTGACTAGTATCGCATTCCGTTTTTTGGTCTTTCTCCTCACAGCCTCTTCGCTTCTCACCTCTTGCGGGTTACGATGTCGCCCACGGTTACCTTGTTGCGCATCATGTCCATCAACAGATACACGGACTTTTTGCAATGTTTAATTCTATCTTCGCTCACTTCGCCTAGACCAACCCCCGCCTCCTTCACCGCCAAGCCGCAGCTAGAGTTCGGGGGTGAAATTCCCATTGTCTCGAAGCACGCTGCCATGGAACTCGCTGTGAACATTTCGCCGCAGGCCCCTGTCGACCCCAGGCACCTTTTTTCGATGACATCCAGCTCCTCTATGTCTATCAAACCAGAGGCGAACGCTGAGGAGAGAGAAAGCAGAGGAGCCAGGTTAGGGAAGTGTCGACAATATTGTGGAATAGTCACATCGCTGGTGTTAGCCCAGCACCCCTACGTAATTCATGGACCTTTTCGTTTCTCACCTCCCTGGGCCTCGTAAGGACTCCCTGACGATAGCTCGCTGCCGAACTGTCCCTCCCACTTTGGACACTTGCCATCCGTCGAGCCTGGATGCCGTCCCCCTCCGTAGACAGTAATGCCGTAGCCCGAACTATTTCGAAGCAAGGGTATGACGGCTCCAGGCTGAGTCTTGTCGCACCCTCCCAGAGTGATGATTCCATCCACCCGGTACCCCTCGGCCATCAATTCAATATTATCCGCGATCAGATCACGAGAAGGAAGAGAATACCGCATTCCGGTCATTCCCATGGTCACGCCATCACTTATCACCGGGGGATACGTCAAGTAACCTATCCCACCCTGTCGCTCGACCTCTCGCTTTACCTCTTCGGCCAACAGGACGAAATGCTGGTTGCAAGTCGCGGCGTCCCCGGCGTAAGGGGCAGCAATCAAGATGACTGGCTTCGACAAGTCTTCCGATGAAGCGCCTGACATGAACATGAATGATCGAGTCCCCGTCCGCTTAAGCCATGATTTATCGCCAGGAACTCCTGTAAGCTCCTTCGAGCGATGTTTGAGGTTGCTCATATTATGTTACCGTGCAAAGTCTTAGCATGGGACCGCACCTTCCACCTTCAGCTGCTCGGTGACAAGTTTCCTGGCCAAATCCAGAAAGTCTTGAATTCTGCTTTTTTCTCTTCTAATTCACGTGAGTTCAGCAATTTGCCAACCTCCCTACCCCTCTTTTACTGTAGATTTCGCGCTGGTTTTAAGGCTTCTTGTATGTTTTGAAACAGCATCTCTTGTTTTACACACAACAGCTCGTTCCAGTACTCTTTGTGTTTTTTACTTCACTGCAGTTAAAACACAACAGCAGCACGTTATACTAACATCCACTAAAACCTATCCGACAGGAGCTCGTTGTAATGGCTTCATTATCGCCATCGCCGGACCCATCGCAAAAGCCTTCCCAAACGACGCCTTCTCCGTCGTATGTGCCGCCCTGGTTCCAGAAAATGATGACAGTATTATACTCGCTGCAGTTCACTCTGCAAGTGATTGTAACTTTTTTTTGCGCAAAAAGATCTGAGCCGGACTGGCGAATTGCTCTTACGGTGGTAGGCCTGGTCGGCGTGACAGCGGCAGATGGATTATTTTTATTTGACGTGCACAACTACCGGGTCAGCGGTCGCCAGGCGGCAGATGTGGCAGCCGGGCGTTACTTCTGGCACCCATTTCCGAGTGAAGCGGCGCGGCCGAGCCAAATGATAGCGCCGCCGATGCAGCGGTCGCCGCCGAAACAGTTGGTGGCGGGCGTGTTTTGTGGAGGAGTTCTTGTTGCCATAAATTCCATTCTGTTCAACGTAGCATATGTGGAAATTGGGGAGAGGGGGGCGCCGTATTCGGAAGAACTGAGCAACACCTCCTGGGTGGCGATCAATATTTTCGGCTGGGTTACCAGCCTTGTGGCCTTTGCCGGCGCTTATGTCATACTTTGGTTAGTCATTATCAACAGTATCTGGCTGTACGAGCGCACGCTCACGGTGCGCAGCGGTCTTCATATCATCCTTGGCTCGTTTGGTCCTTTCTTTATCTACGAGTTATCTACGCAATCAATGCGAGGTCACATAAACACTTGGGAGGCCGGCTACCACTTGATACCGCGGACAATTTTCGAGTTACTGTTGTTTACTAAACCCACCTACATTTGGCTGCAGTACCGACCGTTGGACAGCAAGAAGCTGGCAGCCGTTTTTCTCCCTCTGGTGAGCATGTACCTAACAGTGGCGGTTGTTGCGAATACAGGTTTAAAGAGCAGCAACTTTGACATGGTTTTAGCCCAGGCGACGATCGTGGTGATGGTTCCCATGGGGAAGGTAATCGTCTTCTACAACACTTCCAAGTCCCAGGCGGTGGCGCCGGCCGTCGCAAACGAGCCACCCCCCCCTCCGCGTGGGTCCCTTGCCAATGCTGCAACTGGTCCAGAAATGAACTGCTTGCTCATGCCGCTACAGTCTTGGACAACATTGATGCCACGAATGATCTCCTTATATATCGCCTCATTTTTCGACGTCGGCACTACCGGCATTAGCATAGACACTCTCAGTGTGTTGGCCTGCACAGCTGTGCGTATGGCATTCTGGAGCTGCTCATGGGGTACCGCAAAATGGTTCAGTCCTGTGTGGATGAACGCTATTGGGGTCATGTGGCCGCTTTACATGGGGACCTACTTAACGTCCGCGTTGGTGGTGTACCTTGCAGAAGACTTGCCTACCTTTGTATTTCTTCTAGGGCTAGACGCGCTAACGCGAGGCTGCTCCGTACTGCCGAATGCATTTAAATTGCGAGCCCGCAGTACGGAACTGGCTTCCAAAGCTTTGCAGAAGCTTGGGACCAAAAATGCACAACAACAACAACAAATGGCAGAAATTATGCTGAAGATGCTCGCCAATAATGTCATGGACAGGCAGGGTACCTACACCATTGTCGTCCTTCTAGGCGCAGTACTGGTGGTGGACTTGGTCGCTACAGGAAGTGGTGTTGTGCCACGTGGGGCATTGCTGTGCCCCTCCGACACCGCCCTGAAGTCCGTCGTATGGAACTTCGGCAAGATCATCGCCATTTTTGTGGTATTTTTGGGCACGGCGGAGGCGGAGGCTAAGTTGTTGAAGCGAGTACTGCTGCCGCCCGTGATGGACGACGATACCACCTCCATCATGAACCAGATTACTCTACCAGGGGGGATTGTGCGGCCAGCGGCGGTGTCAGGGGCGGAACCTAAAGTTGCGGCTGACGACGGTGCCGCAGCTAGCGAGCGCACTATCACTAAGGCAGACACCATTGTTGCCTGGGAGCGGGCCGTGTCGCACGCCATATTTGGCAACAAACTGGTATCCGTATGTATGACCGCGGGCTGCCTTGTAGCCCCGTGGGCATACTCCCTACATTTTATGTCCCCCTGTCATCCGCCGGAGAGAGAGGTTACTGGAATAACGGAATACACGTGGTTCTGCCACGCCCTACTAGACGCCGTCCAAGGAGGCCTCATCGATCCAATCAACGAAAAGTGAGGAGAAAAAATGTGTACAAGACAAGTAAGACGAGAAGAATAAGACTGACAGGGTGGGAAGGATTGTTGGGTTTGGGATTGAAGGGAGGGGGGGGAAATATGGGGCATTTTTTTCAAAAAGAACAATGTTTAATTTTAATATCGCATCGCCTCCTCCCTTATTATTGTGCGAACATGTCGAGAGCAGTCTGGCACCTCTTGATGTCCTGCTGGACCTTCTTCCTCCTATAGAACTGGCAAGCGCAACCGTCACCGGTGCACATGACGTCCTGGAACATTTGGCCGTGAATCCTCTGGGCTGCGCTCCACAGCTGGCTGTACTCCTCCTCCGCGACCCTGAGGTTCTTGAGCTTGTCCAAATAGATCTCGTTCTCCTTGCAGACGCAGTGTTCGCAGAGGTTGCCGGAGTCCTTTGGTATGAGGGCCTTGCAGCCCATGCAGGTGGCCTTCTTGACGGCGAAGCTCATGAGGCTGCCCTTCCTGGCCGTGGGCGTGGCGATGAAGATTTTACGGGTGTGGTCTCCCTTCAGGAGGTCCTTCTCGACGTCGTTGACGACGGGCTCGAAAATTCTCGTAAGCGGCTTCGTCAGCTGGTTGCTCAAGTACCACTGGCAGTCGATGGGGACGTTGTTGTCGAGGACGTAGATGGGATCCTCGGCCTTGGTGTAGGTCTGTGCTCCCTTGGGGCCCTGGATAATGACGTAGGGAACACGATCTCCCATTTGCGGGGCACTTCCAGCGTCTCTCTTCTTCATCCTCGCCGCTAGCTCAACGTGGGCCTGCTTGATCTTGTAGTCCTCCGCCTTGCCTCCGAGCCCGAGGGCCCACTCGGCTCCCTTATTCAGACTCTTGGTGATGACGAGGCGCGAGATGTCCATCTTATTCTGCAAGAGGTCGGAGATCTGCTTCTTGACGTAGGAGATAGCGCTTTTGGTGTCTCGGTCGATCAAGATCTTGTTGAGAGACGTTTGGATGACGTCCCTCACGAGCTGACAGTTGTCACGACGCACGGTCTCGAGACCCTTGCAGTCCATGTAATCGAACTTCTCCACGTTCGTCCACAGCAGGCCGGCGTAGCGCTTCTTGTTCATGAGCAGGTAGGGGTAGTAGACCTTCTCGAACTCGAGCAGGATGGGGTGAGGGAAGAGCTTACTGCACTTCTCCGCCGCCTCTTCAGAAAGCTCGAAGACCCTGGGCCCCATGGGGTTACCGAACTTGACCATGACGGAGTCGGTATCTCCGTAAACGACCTGCGAGTCAAACTCGTAGCCGTTGGCCTTGGTGTAGGTCTCCTCGACGCAGGCCTTGGTCTTCTCCAGAAGCTGCCTTCCGTAGTTGGTGACGGTGGAGGCGATGGCCATGCAGGGGAGCTGGCCGACGGCGGCTCCGGTGAAACCGTATACTGAGTTAGCCGAGACCTTCAGGGCGAGCTGGCGGCCGTTCTGCACGGCCTTCTCGAACTCGTTCGGGGCGTTCTTCATGTCCTTCTTGGCCTGCTTCCTTGCGGACAGGAGCTCGGAAAGGATGGTCGGCAGGATGCCCTTCTTCTTGGACGCCTTGACGAAGGTTCCGTTGGGGTTCTTGTTGTAGTCCTCCGGGGACAAGTTGGCGAGGTCCTGCGGGCTGGCGAGGGTGGTGTAGCAGAGGTTGTAGGCCTGCATGATGGAAGGGTACAGGGAGGCGAAATCGAGGGTGGCGATGGGCACCTCGTAGTACTTCTTGATGGGGTCGAGGACGGTGGCTCCCTCGTAGGCGACTCCGTCCGCGTTGCGGCCCTTGGGAAGGTCCGGGACGCAGAGCTTCTCGTTGCGGCACTTCCTGAGGATCATACTGAAGACCTTGATCTGCTGTCCCCTCGAGATCAAAAAGCTCACGGGGACTCCGGTGACCCTCGCCATCTCGACGTAGTTGATGAGGACACTGAGCTTGTCCATGAGGCGCTGGGGGAGCAGGGCGTCCTTGACGCAGTAGACGGCCAGGCGGTGCCTGTGCGAGGGCGAGGGGTGACGTTACGAGTTAGTGTTAGTTAGCGCGACCAAGAGCCGAGAGCGTTCACATCGTCGACTCACCTGTCCTCGTCGTTTCCGTTCTGCAGATCGCTGATAATACTGTGGTGCACATCCTCCTTCTGCTGCCCCAAGAACTCGGCGCAGACGCTGTTCAGAGTGTACGAGCTAAGCTTGTGGTTTCGCTGCATGTAGGGGAGCATGTCGAATACGACGCGACCTTCGATGGTGGTCTCGACATTGTTGCGCTTTCCGAAGGCAGCTGACTGGAAGGTGGTGTCCTTCATCTTGGCGGGGGAGCCCTTGATCCTGCCCCAGAGCTTGAAGGGGGACATGTTGGGGCCAGGGCGGACCTTGGAGAGGGCCTCGGCGCGGTCCAGCAGGTAGGGGATGTCGAAGTTCTGGACGTTGTAGCCGGTGATGATGTCGACGTCGGCCGCCTGCAGGAACTGCTGCCACTTGAGCAGGAGCTCCTGCTCGGTTTCGCTCGTGATGACCTGCGTGCCGACGATGGGAAGGCAGCCCTTCAAGGTGAAGACGTTCTTGACGACGGGATCGGGGGTCCCGTAGACCGAGACGCAGTTCGCAATCTGGATGACGGGGTCCTTCTCCGCCTCGGGAAAGTAGCCCTTCCTGCCCTGACACTCAATATCGAAACTGAGCACACGCAGGGGCGCGATCTGCGAGCGATTTTTGTTAGTGAAACGAGAGTGGAGCGAAGCGGAGTTGAGCTGTGGCTCACCTTGCTCCATTCTCCGACACTCTCCCTGGAGATGATCTCCTTGTAGCTAATATCGAGCTCGAGCTGGCAGTGAGTCTTCTTCTCCGACTCCTTGCGGACGGAGTACGCCCCGGCGGGAAGGGACAGCCACCCGGCTCCCGAAATCTCCTGGTCGATCATGAAACGGAGGACGAAGGGAACGTTCGACTCAAAGGGCTGGCAGGACACGGTCTCGACCATGCCCGGGAGCTTCACGCCCTCGGAGAAGATGCGCTTGAGGGGAGGGACCATGCTCGGCATCGAGCAGTAGACCTGGAAGAACTGGGTGTGCGTGGTGGAGTAGCCCATGACGCTCTTCCTGTCGTCGAGGAACTTGACGCCGTGGCAGAAGACCTTGTAATTCCTGGCGTCCCTGACCTGGTTGCGCAGCCTCTCGTCGATGTACTCGCGGAGCCTCTCGAGGTTGGAGGAGGTGTTCTCGAACTCCTTAGGCGCCGCGAAGAGGGCGTAAGGGGTGAAGCCGTGGATGAAGATGGAGGCGGAGTGGCCCTTGTCAGAGCAGCCGAAGACACGGATCACGGGCACGGGACCGACAGAGGAGCCCAGCACAGTGGCGCCCTTCTTGGGGTTGGCGGTGAGGGGAGGGCCAGACACCATGTCCATATCCAGCCACTGCACGTTGATGTCCTCCTTATTGGGGTCAAAGGGCTTCACATCGGGGCGGCCCCAGCGCTGCTTCACCGTGGAGTCCACAGAGGCCTCTCCATTTTCAGCCATTGCCGCCATATTAGCCTCCATGGCAGCCTCATCGTAGTCAACCTCATCGTCCATGACCTCATCGTCAACCTGGGTGTGGACAATGAGTGCGAATATGACGTTAACACCACGTTTGAAGGGTTAGTTTAAGTGGAGGGAAGGTTTCCTTCCCTCCGAAATCCTCTGGAGGTTTATTTCTCATCTCACCGTCGGCTCGTACTCGTCATCACCACCTCCTCGGATGCGCTTGCCAGTTCCAATAGTGGTGGTGGTGGTAGTGAAACGTTTGCTCATCGTAAAAAGAATTTACTTTTCAGAACAATGCACACTTTTGAAAGAGTCAAAACTCTGCCAAAAAGCCAAAAACTTCAAACGCCTGCATGACATCACAGCCCGTCAAAAACGTCCTCCTAGCGATCGTGATGATGCTATGCGTCAGATCAAGCCTAACCTTCACCCTCCGCCTCCCTCAATCCTTCTCAACCTGCCCCCGTGCTGGCCTCTCTGTCGTCGGCCGTGTCTGCCCCTCTGGCTTCCATGCCTCCCCCATGGCCTCCCGCCCTAGCGGCCGCCGTTCCTTCGTCTCCCGTACGTCATCCCTCAACGCCATCAAGACAGCCATCGTAGGCATGCCCAACGTCGGTAAGTCGACGCTCTTCAACGCGTTGACTGAGACCCAAGGTGCCCTAGCCGCCAACTACCCCTTCGCTACCATCGAGCCCAACGTAGGCATAGTGGAGGTACCGGACACTCGTCTCCCCGTTATGGCGAAGATCAACCAGAGCGTGAAGACGATTCCCGCTTCGCTTGAGTTCGTCGACGTCGCCGGTCTCGTGAAGGGTGCTTCCGACGGAGAAGGTTTGGGAAACAAGTTCCTCGCTAACATTCGAGAGTGTGACGCGATTGTTCACGTTGTGAGGTGCTTCGAGGACGAGAACGTTATTCACGTGGACGGGAGTGTCGACCCCATGAGGGACGCGGACGTGATTAACTTGGAGCTGGTGCTGGCAGACGGGAGTCAGGTTGACAAGAGGTGAGAGGCTGGGGATGTGGTAACGTTCGACGTTCTTGTCCGCCTACCCTAAAAGCTTCAGTCGTTACTGCTAGGCGATTCTAAACCGCGTTCGCCAATCTTCGCACTCTCTTCGCTCGTCGCAGGCTCGAGCGAGTGATTAAGGACAAGAAGAAACTCGGAGAAGCCGGCGAGACCGAGAAGTCCGCCTTGGAGAAGTTGAAAGTGGCGCTGGACGAGGGGAAGCCCGCCAGGAACGTCGACCTCGACGACGAGGAAGCGCTCTCCGTCAAGAGCTTGGGTTTGCTCACGAGGAAGAAGATGATCTACGCCGCGAATGTCGCCGACGGCGACCTGGCGGAGGGCAACGATATGGTGGAGAAGCTCAGGGAGATCGCGGCCGCGGAGGGTGCCAACGTCGTGGTGGTCTCTGCTCAGGTGGAGGCGGAGCTCTGCGAGTTGAGGTGAGCGAAGGAGTAGCAGCGAAGCAACGGCAGCGAAGCAACAGCAGCGACGAACTTCTCTCTAACTCCTCTCACTCCCCCTCTCCCCTCCCTCAACCAGCGATGAGGACAGGGCCGATTTCTTAGAAAGCTTGGGGGTCAGCTTGGAGGGGAGCGGACTGAGGGCTCTTGTAGCTAGCGCCTACGACCTCCTTGGGCTGAGGACTTACTACACCAGCGGCCCCACCGAAACTCGTGCCTGGACCATCAAGGCTGGTTGGAAGGCTCCGCAAGCCGCTGGCGTCATCCACAACGACTTCGAGAGAGGATTCATCCGAGCGGAAACCATGTCCTATGATGATTTGATCAAGGAGGGTGACGAGCAGGCGGTCAAGGCGGCCGGGCTGATGAGGAGCGAGGGCAAGGATTACGAGGTCAAGGAGGGCGACATCATGTTATTTAGGTTCAATGTGTAGTAGAATAACGATAAGGATTTAACTTCGAATATTCTAATATGACGTTAGCGGGGATTTTTATTTATGTTTACAGTGTCAATAGTTCAATATCTGTAGTCACCGGAAATTGAACTGTAAATGCAAATGAAAAGGGAAAATGGAAAAGGACTGACAAATAAAAAACCCCAGTTTTTCGCCATCGAAACACAGGTCGCACACACCTACCTACTTTCCACCCCTTTTTCAGTCCCCGCAGTGTTTCTTCCTGACAGCACTGCGCGCTTCCATCCCTGCAGCGACATCCTCCGCACAACTCCCCTCCCATTTAACAGCCCCCCACAACCTTCCAAAGTTGACAAAAAAAACGCTCCTAATAATCGAAAACAAGTAACTCGGCGCCATACCTAGCAATACTGACGCTTATCTATCCCCTCTCAAACCCCCAACAACAAGTTATCTTCTCTTCAGATGTCGACGCCAAAAGAGTCTTCGGAGGAGGGCATGACCCCCCTGGATCAGGACAAAAATCATCTTACGGACTTGTGGATTAAAATCGCCCCCCCCCATCTCACCTCGGACGGCTCGAAGAGGCTCACCTACAACGGCAAATCCGATCCGAACGACTGGCTAGGAGTCAGCACTGAAAACGTTGCGGCAGATGGAGAGCTACCTGAAGGTGAGAAGCTGCGAGGAGCGAAGCGACAAGCTGCTAGGACGACGCCCCCCCTCCCCTCTCCGTCCCCAGCTGCTCCTCTCCCTCGGCAACGCCTTCTCCAGTGGCGTGTCCCTCTCCCTCGCCTTCAGTCACCTCATCCCCGCGCGAGACGCATGATTATTTATTCTAACCCTCGCTTCGCTCCTCGGCTCGCCCCGCTCTAAGTCCGAATCACAAAAATTGAGTGGAGCAAAATCGGTTTTGGAGGGCAGGATGAGTCTGACACTGGCGTCAAGAACACGGATGAGCAGGTGATCCCCCCCGAATTCGCCAAGTTGACCCATTTGAAAACGCTTTTGCTCAATGACAATAACTTTAAGGGGGAAATCCCCACAGAGTTTGCCCAATTGGAGCATCTTGAGTTGCTCTTCTTTACCGGGAATCCCATGTTGACGGGCGGTATTCACCACTCCCTCGGGCCGCTGAGAAAAAGGTTGGGTAACAATTTTCAGGTTGACGCGCACATGAATATGGATTCGCTCGAATTTGAGGCGCGCGCCAACGACAAGAAGGTCGTCATGGAGGCGTGGAAAAAAATGGGTGGCGAAGAGGACCAACTAAAAAATCCGTTCCACCAAGGTTTATCGGAGGATATTAATGACTGGCACCAGATCGTAGTCAAGAATGGGAGGGTTGTAGAAATCAACTGGAATTACGACAACCTGAAGCACATTATAGTCAAGGGCGAGAAGAACAAGAGAGGAATCACCCTCAAGGGCGAGATCCCGAAGGAGCTGGGGGAGCTGCTCATGCTCGAAAGGCTCGACTTGTCCGCCCGCAGATCTGAAGATGGGGCGAAGCTTGGCGAGCTGGAGGGCTTCATCCCCAAGGAACTCCACACCCTCGAGAACCTCAAATACCTCTACCTCTCCGGCAACGATCTCACCGTCTCGATTCCGACCGAATTCGACAAGCTCAAAATGCTCGAGGTGCTCTGGCTGAACGACAACAGCCTGGACGTCGGCTACTTCCCGCCCGGCCTTGATGACTTCAAGAAACGTCTTAGAATATTCGAATCTGACTTCAAGGACCCAAACCAGGACTTGGAGGAGGATAAGAAGATAGTCATGACAAGCTGGAAGAAATTGGGCGGCAACCCTGACGAGCTGCGGAACAACGCTGGAGAAGACATAACGCGGTGGTACGGCATCGAGGTCGGGGGCGAGCTAGGAAAGAGTCGAGTGATCAAAATTGACTGGCCAAGTAAATCGTTGCAAGGGTTAATACCACCTGAGTTAGCTAATCTCAAGTGCTTGAGTCGCCTCGACCTAAGTAACAACAAGCTCACTGGAGAAATTCCCGAAGAGTTTGAAGAGCTCTCGAAGACCCCGACGGAGGAGATTCAAGACATCGAATCCAACTTACAAAGAATGAATAATAAAGGTGAGAAGTTGCGAGGAGCGAAGCTGCGAGCTGGGAATTTGGCAATTCCCCGCTCGTAATCCACCTACACACACCTACTAGCTCCAGTCACAGCTGCGCAATTCTAACTCAAGAATTTCAATCTTCATGCGACTCGCTTCGCTCTTCGCAGCTGGTCAAGAGAATTTGGACGAACTGACTAAGCCCCTCCGCGGTCAACTGGAAGAGCTTCGCGCTCAGCCTGCCATGAAGTTTCTCAACCTTGAGAGAAATCAGATAACCGGCAATTTGCCAGCATACTTTGCCAACTTCACCAATTTATTGGACCTCAAACTCAGCAAGAACAAGTTTACGGGCGGTGTTCTCCCTCTGGAGGGGCTTGCAAAAAAACTCGCCGACCCGGTTCGTCGAATCAACAACAGCATACAGGACCGCAAAGGATTCTCGTCGAAGACCAAGGCCAAGGAACTTATGGAGCGCGAGGTCCCAATCTTATTTGAAAAAATTCTAAAAGTGCTTCACCCAAACCTCGCTGACGGCGAGAAGCTTCACACCAACTTATATGGAAAGCATTACAAGCGCCTCAGTAATGACAATTTCCTCAAAATCCAGCTGAAAAAATTCTGGGACGACGACTTTCTAAGCAAAAACAAAGATCTCCGTTACGTCGCGAATGAGCTTGAAAGGGACCCCGACGCATATCTAGACCCATTTAACGGTTCCTTTCACACAGATTTCGGAAACTGGACCTTTTTGCCCATGATTGAGGCCGGAGCCTTTGCTGACGCTAGAAAGCGCCTGGAGAAACTTGTTAATGATTCAGAAGAAGATATAAAAGCCGCAAAAGCCGCAAAGGACCAGCTCCGTCACAAGGACGACAAGAAGAACACAGCACTCCACCTCATCTTGGGCAATAGCTTTCACGACAAGGGACTGCTCGAATTGGTGAAGAAGATCGTCGAGACGGACCCTGATTGTTTGGAGAATAAAGGCCAGAACTCGAATTTGCCGCTACACTGCTACTGCATGAACGGCGAAGATTTAGAACTTCTCTGCTTCCTCATAGAAAAAGGTGGAGCACATCAACTCAAAGAGCGCAATGAAGATGGAGATCGTCCGATAGATCTTGCGGAGAAGCACGAGATAAAGGACGGGCGGAAGCGGAAGAACTACGAACAGTTCAAAACCATCTTGGAAGCTTGCAATCCTGTCGGAGGGCGCTCCCGTACAAAAGAAACGCACCCCGAATCGGGCGAGTACTTAAAGGTTGAACCGTACTCTATTTTTGTAGGCTGTATACGAGATCTGCCGTTGGAAAAGCTCAAGGAAATACACGAATCGAACAGGAAGGCGGTCGAGGAAAGGGTGAAGCGAAGGAAGGAAGGGGACGGAGAGAATTTGAAGCTTGACGTTCATCGACTCGATAAGGTAGGAAATTGCATTTTAGCGAAGCGGCGGGCTGGAACTTCGATGCGTTAGCTATTGTTTGGGGTCATTTGGCCCGCTCAAGTATCGCCGCTAGCTACCGCTCCGCTACTTTACTCTAACTCGTCGCTTCGCTTCTCGCAGCATTTGAGGAGTGCTTTATCTTACTACTGCCAGCATGGCAAGGAAATCGACACTCTTTGTTGGTTGATAAACCACGCAGAGGGTCACTCAGACAAGGCAAAAGAAGTAGAGGACAGTGACTTTGACGACCTCTTGTGTCAGATGGACTCGTCCGTCGAAGGTCGGAGTCGTAAGCCGAAGGGATTGACTCCTTTGGATTATGCCAAGAGGGTTTCTGAGAGCGGCGAGAAGGGTTGGAAGGATCGCCGTTTCTTCAAGCGCACCCTGAGCATCTGCTCGGATGGCATGAGTCCTTACTCTATTGCAGTCCTGGCGTGCATCGAAAAAGAAGGCGGCCTTAAGCAAGTCATGACATCGTGGGCTGAACACAACGCCCATCATAGCGCTCCTCGGACCGAAAAGTCTGAGGAGAAGAGTTCAAAGTCTGAGGAGAAGAGTTCAGAGTCTACAAATACAAAGAAGAATACTGAAGACGGACGAGAGAGGCGACTTCAACTACAACGCGAGATCCTCGGCTTAGATGCTTCAGCGCTTCTAAAGGAGGCCGAAACACCCTCTTTGTCGGGCAGACTTCCGATTTCTTACTATGCCCAACACGGTTCTGACCGTGAAGTGATGGAGTGGCTGTACGACCTCTGCCCAGAAGCAATCCGCCTTGAAACAGTAGAAGATCTAGAAACTGAAATACAGGATTGCTGGGATGCCATCGAGGGCACGTCCACTGACGAACAAGAAAACAGAAAATCCCATAGAATTACACACGTGGGGAGTCCGAAGAAATCGTCCACGCACAATAAGGGGAAGACATTCGATTTTGGCGCTGGGATTGGACAGATTGGACATCTTATATCTTTCCCTGGTGGGATTGGTCACCAACATTCATCAGTAGCGAACGCCAAGTCGTTTAAAAATAAGACAGGAGACCTTGAAAAGATTCACAACTCCTTCTGGTATGCGTTGAAAGCCAACAAGCATTGCGCAGCTTCAACAACGGGAGGTAAGGAACACGATAAGATTCATTTCGCCTCGGCGATGTTCGGGGGGCATCTTGGTGGTTCCTGGGCCGACTTCAAAAAGATTTTCTACTCCTGTGAGCAGGGAAACCCGAAGGCTATTGAACACGCCATCCTGGACATAGCAGGGAAGGAGAAGATTGATATTTTTGCGTGGCAGAATGTTTTTGAGGTGATGCTTGATAGCGAACACTTTACTGCGTATTTCGTTTACCTGCTTGACGCGACGTGGGAGGTTTTGAGGGAGGAGGTGAGAGTGTTAGAGAGTGAACAACAAGTTAACAACAAGTTGATGGCCTACCTAACACGCCTCGATGCGCTCGTTGCAGTCTCTAAAAAAAGCACCGGAGTCTATCATCGTCAAGAACCATCTCGAGGCATGTATAAATTCTTTCATGAAGAAAACGACAGTCTACAGACCTGACATACTCCCACATTTGATAACGTTGGTTTCCAAGCAAGGACTACAACAAATCGCAAACACAGGCGTAATCCGGCAATACCTGAGGTCGCAGATGGACTGGCGCGTCATGACGTTCTACTACATTGAGGCTACGCTGTTCTTTATGTTCGTCATCTTCTACATTCAGCTTACGTTCCACTTCAAAGAGGACACGTGGGATACAATGTGGGACACGGGGTACACTCGACGAAGGATTATCGGTTGCTTTACTCTGAGTTTCGTTTACCTGATGCGCGACTTGAGGCAGTTGCAGGCACAAGTGAGTCTTGGCCTGGCCAAGAACTGGTTCCAGGACTACTGGAACTACATCGATGTACTAGCTACTAGCGGAACCATGTTTGTCATATATTACTTTTCCGAACACGGTAATAGCCAAGTATTCAACAATTTGACGGCCGTCGTCTCCCTCTGTAACTGGATGAAGGTTCTCGGTTTCGCCAAGAGCTTCTCTCAGCCAATCGCAACTTTCGTGTTGATGATAAACCAGGTGAGAAGTTGGTAGGAGCTGATTGTAGCTTATTGTAGCACAATTCTAATCCCTTGACACTTTCCTCATAGATAATTTTGGATTTGAGGTCCTTCATGGTGGTGCTATCGGTGGTGCTCGCCGCCTTTGGCCACGCCTTTTTCCTAGTCCTGAGCCACAAGGAGATGGACTTCCACGACCCTGACGACCCCAACCCTTTCGGGGATCCATACATCTCCGCCCGCACAATGTACATGGCCCTGCTCGGTGATTTCGAGTCGGACACCTACAGCGACACCTTCGAGTGGATGCTGTTCGTCATGTTTAGCTTCCTAGTCATGATCATTCTCCTCAACGTGCTCATCGCCATCGTGTCCGATTCCTACGATGCGGTGCTAGTGAACAGCTCGCAGCTCTTCTGGAGAAGTCGGCTCGAGCTGGTCGCGGAAATTCAGACGACGTTCCATGGCCTTATGAAAGAAAGACAGTGGTTCACCAGATTCAAGATTCGGCTCGGCAACTACGTCGAACAGCTCAGCAGCTTTTTGGAAAAACACGGGCAGGGGCAAGGGCGTGACGTCATCACAGGCGATAACACCGAGCACTGGGCCAGCAACAGAAAATGGAACTTCTATATTCTCAGGTGGCTTCTTTTTCCGCTCGTCTACGTGTGCCTCTTCCTCTACTTGCTTTACGCGTTCGTGATGCTACTTATCAAGTGGCTCTTGGACCGTATCTTGAAGTTCACCGGCAAGAAGGCTGCGTTCGAGCTGGACATGGAGGCCGAAAGCGTAGACAGCGATTGGACGGGGAGAGTGCTGGACATAGTCAAGAGGGTCAATCAGAGGACCACGACCGAGGTAGCCCAGGTCAAGCTGATGCTCGCGGCGTCCGAGGAGAGGAATAGGATCCTGATCACAGAGCAGCAGAAGATGATTCGGCTTATAATGGAACATCATCACATTGCCATACCGAAGAAGAACATGAAGGAGACGGATGTTGTGAAACTGTTCAGGCGGCCCAGAGTGGGCCTGAGGTCGAAGCTCCTTAAAGCGGCCGGGAAGGTGAAGAAGGTTGGTGCTAAGGGTGCTAAGGGAGTCAAGAGTGGGGGGGGAGGGGGGGGTGTGGGGGGGGGGG
>BRXX01000339.1:0-40873 GCA_030267905.1 Triparma verrucosa
TGTATAAATTCTCTTCTTTCTTCTCTTTCTTCTATTCTCCTTCAGCTAACCCTAACACCCTTGGCTGAGTCTGAGACTTTCCAAAAACGACGTCAGCCGACAATCGATTCGTGAGATGACAGTCATTACGCTATTCCATTCATACATAGTCGTCTAGTTTCTCCCATGTGCTTGTTGTTTGCCCATCTTCTCTGTACCACCTTCAAGCTACAATGCCCTCCCCACAAAAAATATAACAACGGAATGACGTTTTTTATAATTGAATAGGGTTATATTACAAGGTTGTGCTACTGAAAGAGTGCTTATAGTCGTCATCTTCGTCATCTTCGTCGCTGTCGCCGTCGCTGCCACCGTTGCCGTCGTCATTCGCTGCATTTAAGAGGGCTTGATGTATCCGAGCCTTTCGTTCCTCTCTTTGAACGCCTCCGTCAGGTATATTCGTCCCTGGTGGAACATGGTGAGGCTGATGATCGCCTTCGCGACTCCGATTCCCTGCCCCCTGAAGATTCCTCGGAGGCCGAATTCCTTGCTGTCCACGATTACCTCCTTGATGGCGGCGGGGAGGGAGATAGCCTTCCCCTTGATGGCGGAAGTCTGCATGATGACTTCTAATCTCGAAAGAGGATTCGTCATGACAATATAAATGGGGGAGACGGCGGCGCTACTAATCAGACCGGTGGCGAAGGTTCCGAGCTTTGAGCCGGCGGGAGATGTGGCGAGCTGCTCCTTGATCCACTTCTGGAGCTGCGGCTGGCCGACGAGGCCAGTGGTGGCGGAGGCGAGCGAGTGGCCCATGAGGGGGATAGTTCCGCGGAAGAGAGGCCTGAAGTTCTGCGAAGCGGCCTGTGAGGAATTGAGGAGCGAAACACAGAGCGATGAGAACAATGAAAAATAGGTTAGAGAGAGGTTCCTTTTCCTGACGTGAAAATTTAAATCCGGAGACCCGGAAAGTTCTTCTCACCTCCTTGAGAATTTCTTTGATGGGCTTTTCGACGCCGGTGGTCTTGTAGAAGGCGCGCTGCTGCTTTTCGATCATGCGGATGGGGTTGATAAAGGGGGCGGAGAAGATGGAGGCGGCGGTGGCGGCGGTGTAGCCTACGTTTCCGCCCTCCTCGAGGAAGTAAGAGACGCCGAGGAGGATGCCGAATTTGGGGACGCGCTTGAAGCCTACGCCGATGAGACGCGGAACGAGACCGGAAAGACTAGCGCTCACGGGGGCGTTCTTGAAAACTGCGTTGGCCTCCGCCCTGGCGATGGCGGGGTCGACGGCCTTGCCGTCGAGGCCCTTCGCATACTGCTGCACAAGCTGACGGTAGGCTGTCACGGGATTATCGACTATGGTCTGGAAGGCGGAACCGCCGAGGTAAGCTATCATAGTCTGGAACGGGCTGCATCCGTTCTTAGGACTGATCTGTTACGGTCGGAGGGTTGAAGGGGGGGGGGAGAGGGCCAGAGGGGAGGAGTTAGCCGGACAGGAAAAGAGGAAGTAATTGGGCGCGAGAATCGTTCAACAATGCTCTTTCCACGACACGAGTTGGGGGCGAAAGTGCCCGTGACAGCTCATGTCTGAATATGAATTGGTGGATAGAGCGTTCAGATCGACTGAAAGGCGCCTCAATGTGGTTTAAAAGCTAGGAGTCGACCCCGGCGGCCACGCGGGTCCGCTTGCGGGCAGGCTGGGTCATTGCCACCCAATCCTTCAAATGTCGAGGTAGCGGGGGTGGTAATGTTATTGTGTGGGTGGAAAAATTGAGCCTCACCTCGTAGTAGCTCTTGTCGAAAAGGAAACTCATCGTAGCTAGTTGTTTTGAAGAAAAAAAATGAAGAGGTAGTTTTTTTATGTGCCTGGGAAAGTAGTTTGCCAAGTTTTGGCCAGTTTTACACATTAACTCGCTACAACTGAAAAAATACTTCTCAAAGTATTAATAGAACGGCCTTGAAAACCCTTTAGCAATTACTGTTGGCACAGTTGACGTCTTAGTGTCTAAAAATGCCTCATTCTATCCCTTCTGCATTGGCCCTCCCTGAGTACATTGTGTTGATCACAGCTGTGCACTCAGTGACGGGCGAAGAGGTGAGCGTGATTAAGTAATGCGTCGTTAGCGAGAGGTTGACTGAATGTAGCTATCTACAGTCTTTTCTTGATGAGAATTCGATGAGAACTCCATGTCAACTCTAAGCATTTATTGTGCTCTCCTTCCGCGTCACGTATATATATAACTTGTATCCTAATCCTCCCCACCAATCCATCCAACCCCTACCCCTACCCGCAGCTCTCAACTTACGCGTGGGCGGATGACGACATAGAGAAGATAACCAACGACCTGATCGGCCTGCAACCCCACACCTCCTCCTCCTCCTCCTCCTCGCCTCCCATCCCCTCCACCTCCAAAGAGTCTTCCCTGACGCCGGCTATTCTCTCCAGGTCCACTCCTTACCCTCACAAGTTCGTCCCCCATCCTACTCCTTCCAACCTTTTAATCCTCTTACCCTCCAACGGCGAATCAACCCCTTCAAACAACTACCTAAAACTCGCTCAAAAGCTCAGCCTCCCCGACACTTCCATCCTGAGTCTTTTAGGCGCAGAGCCGTTGCCCTTCGACTTGGGAAATTCGTGGCTAGCCGACATGGATTACGCGACCGGCGAGCAGCTTCCTGCAGCGAAAATAGCTGAGAACACTGAGAAGTGCGCTGAAGGTTTGAGGAAGTACATAAAGACCCTGTTCGAGTATTTTAACCCGGAGAGCGTTTTCGTTTTGGGGTACGGGTTGGGGAGCAGCTTGGGGTTGAGTTTAATTAATGAGGGAGGGTTCAGGTTGGGGGGGTTGATTGCGATTGGGGGCGGGGCTGGGTCGAAGTTCAAGGTCAAGAAGGACAAGGTCGTCACTCCCGTGATGGAGATCGTCAAAGACGACGGTTGGATAGGGTTGAGCGCGGTTGAGAAGAGGGCCCTTCAATCGATCGAAACTTTCAAGGGGAAGGGAGCGGGGATGGGGATGAGTGAGGCTGAGGTGAGAGTTTGCGAGGATGGGCACATTACGGAATCTCGACACCATCTCCTACACTTTCAAAGTGATATAATATATATATATATATTATTCATGTGTTATTCTAACTCTTAGCTTCGCTCATCGCAGTGCAAGAAAGTTATGGAGTTCCTGGGCGGGAAGATGCAGAAGAGAATGAAGGGGATGGAGGGCATGTGCAAGCAGCCATAGAAGCCAAGCTAGTGAATAGAAAAATGATGAAACATAATATGATGATTCAATTGTAATAAAATTAAAATTATTAAGCCTAGAGACGGTTGTTCTCATCATCAATATCATTCTCGGAGAGAAGCAAGCTCTCCCTGTCATCTTCCTCCCCTCCCTCTCCCTCCTCTGTTACAGCCCTCTCAACGTACTTTATCGCTTCAACCGCGTTCCTGCCCAAACCCATCTTCTCCAGGAGTCTGTCCCCAACGTCCAGCATCGGCTTCCCGATCAGGCAGTACATCAACGACGCGAAGAAGTGAGCGGTGTAAAAATTGAAAAGCACCAGGCAAACATAAAGGTACGGCAGGTCAGAATTCGACATGGCGTGAGGCTGCGACGAGCGAAGCGAGTCGCATGAAGATTGATATTCACGAGTTAAATTTGCGCATCCTTTCCAAATTCTCAGCTCGTCGATTCGCTCCTTGCTGTCGCTCACCTTAAGATCGTCCAAGAACACCAAGTATAGGCCGTTTATCAGCAGAGGGTGCAGCAAGAAGGAGTCGTATGAGGTTATGTGGGCCGTGTGGGAGTTGATCTTGTACCAAGAAGGCGTCAGTATTTTATTCACGAGGCCGGTGACGTACGACAGTGCTTTTTTGGGAAGGCCGTCATCGTTGTCTTCTCCTCCGACAAAGGCTCGGATGATGCTATTTCCGCCATCGTTGACCACGACGCCTACCAATTCGGTTTCCAAAGTGTTGAGGAGGTTCGTGAGGTGGCGGGAGACGCCGAGGGACAGCAGGAAGACGGAGAGAAAGAGGGAGAAGCAGGGGCGGAAGTATATGAGGAAATTTGAGTCCGACGAGTCCAAACTAAAGATCTCCGTGTAGTCTGAGAAGATCAAGAACACGATAAGTGCGAAGGAAATCGTCGAGATCGAGTTCGTTATCAGCAGCCTATATTTTGTTTCCTGCGACTTTGCGTCGTTCCACACACTGCTGTTTCTAATGTGCTGCAGAACGCACCCCGCAGCGCCGCCCATGAAACACGAGAAGATCCTCGTTTCGCTGGACGCGTACATTCTGTGGAAGTAGTTGTCTGAGGAGTTGTGAGCCGTCGACGTCAGGAGCTGCAGCGACGTTAAAGGCGGGTTGTAATCGAAGGGGATCGTCGTTCGTGGGACAATCAGCAGAACCGTCAACGGGATGAGCGTCGTGAGCGCGTACAGATTGTTCTCCTTCGCCTTTGGGAATATAAGATTTGGCAAGAACGTCACCAAAGGCGCTAAAACATAAAACTGAACCTCAACAGCAACAGTCCACCCCCACGCCATACACTGCTCCGCCACGGGGTATTCGTTCTGATAAAAAAGAACATTCTTCATAACCTCCCCGGGAAAATCACACCTCCTAGCAGGTCCGCCTATCAAACCCGCGATCCCGCAATATATACCATACGTGAAGTAGAAGCTAGGGCATATCCTGAAGATCCTGCGAATGTAAAATTTGAGGAACGTCTTAGTCGTAGGAGGCTGGCATTTCAATAAATTCGAAACCACGAGCAGGCCGCTAAGGACGAAGAAGACGTCGACGCCTAGGTGGCCGTTGATCAGCGGGCGGCAGGAGAGGCTGCCGACGCAGAGTTCGCGCATGGTTGAGGATTCAGAACGGGAGGAGAAGTTGGTGAGGAAGAATTGGGAGTGGAAGGAGATAACCCAGAGGAGGGCTAGGGAGCGGACGGAGTCGAAGGTGGGGACGTGGGCGGGAGGGGGGGGGGGAGGGGGGGGGCGGAAGGGGGAGGACAAGGCTAGGAGGGAATTGAAGGAGGTTTTTATTGAGGTGATGTAGGAGCGGGGGCGGGGCTGGTGTTGAGGCGCTGAAGACGACATTGGTGGGTTTGTTGTTAAGGGTTGGGGGGAGGGGGATTGGCAGAGTTTGAGGAGTTATTCGGAGGGGAATGACTGTGTCTTCCAAGGAATATTTATTTGTTGAAGGCAGAACAGAACTTTTGAACATGGATCTAGTTAACCGTCTGAAAGACTTTGGGAAACAGCCCCTAACTGTCAACGCCGGTAAGGAATGCAACAACCGGGACGCACGCAGGGTATTGTAGAAGGGGTTCTTCCTGTTTTTGATCGGACGGCGGACGCATCAATACAGTTTCTGAACAACAATCGTATCTTCTAACGTGTGTGTGTGTGTGTTGTGTCGTGTCCATCCTCCAGCCCTCCTCCTCGGCCTCGGCACTTACCTCCTCTCCTTCCTCCTCCCCCCCCCCACAAAAAAGATAATGTCCACCCCCCTCGCCCCCTCCGCCATCGGCCCCTACTCCCAAGCCACCCTCTCCCCCTCCGGCCGCACCCTCTACGTCTCCGGCTGCATCGGCCTCCTCCCTTCAGGCGGCTTCGCAGGCACAACCATAACCGAACAAACAAGGCAAGCCCTCCTGAACCTCCAGGCCATAATAGAGTCGAGCGGTTTCACCCTCTCCCAGGCTCAGAAGACTTCCGTTTTGTTAACTGATATGTCTGACTATAAAACCGTCAACGAAGTTTACGTTGAGTTCTTCAACGAAAGCAAGCCGGCTAGGGCGGCGTACGCCGTTAAGGAATTACCCGCGAAGGCGATGATTGAGATTGATTGTGTTTGTTGTAGGTAGATTCTATTTTAACGATTTGGTTTGGTTGGGTGGGGGAGGGGTGGGGGGGAGGAACCGAAAAGAAACCCCTTGAACCCTCTCACTTGGAAAAGAAAACGCTAAAAAAAGGTGGATAAGTGTTCTTACGTCCCGTAACCATTTTGTTATAAAACGTCCATTCCTCTTCCTCTCTTTCTTCGTGTGTGTGTGTGTCCTTATTCTCTACCCCTTCTTAATCAAACAATAAACATCCATATCCCCTTTAATCCCTTCCAACTGTTCCCTCTCCCCCTTCAACTGCATCAACAACCCTCCAAAACTAACCTGAATCTCAACCTCCCTCTCCCCCACATGCTGGTACAGGTAAACACGACCGTGGGTCACGTAATCGTAGTTAGATGCAAGGGAGGTAGAAGAAGGATTGTATGTACCGTCGGAGGGTGAACCGTCAGGGGATAATGTAGTTGTTAAAACTATAGTCAATTTATCGTTTGCTTTGACGGGGTAGATTGAGGAGTTTATGTCGAGGAGGAGGGAACAACCGAAGGAGGTGCCGGTGCCGGAGAGGCGGTTTACGTTGGTGAATTTCTTGCCTTCGGGGTTGAGGGAGGTTATGAGGAAGATGTCTTCGAAGAGGGTTACGCGGGGGACGGACATGGCGTCTAAAGTGCGCTAAAGTGCCGCTGTCAGATCTAGAGGAGGGAGTGACTGAAAGGGAAGGAGTTAGAGTTAGTTCAGACAGGCTCATACGCTCTATACGATCTATACGCTCTATATATGTCGACTACAGCGCGGCTTCATTTCGACTATATTACTCGTGATACGTGAAGTGCATTAATATCGTCGTAATTCGTCGTTGCAAAGGACCTTACGGTGCTTAAATGGACTTAAATGATTGGAACGGGTTCGTTCGCCATCCATCGGAAGTGGACTATCTGTGGGACGGGCTAAAATCGGAAGCTTTTGAACGTTTTAAGCAGAATTTAACTGTTGTTGTAGCTGCTGCATTTAGTAAAACCGAATGTGATGCAACTTACGTCTATGAAGGCGTATGAAAAGGCAGTCTGTGGAGATGGAGCAAAAGTAGCAAAACATTGGGAAAGCAGAGCCCAGCAGATTGTGGATGCGCTTTTTTGGCTGAATACTCATAGACGTAAGTTTGTGCGAAGAACGACGGTGAAATGATATAATACTCGTCGTAGAATCTATGACTTAAATTGTGTCGTAAACGATTTAATAAGGTTTAAATAAACACTAGAATCCGTTTGTCTCCCAAACCCCGGCGGCTAATATCATATATTCACACATTGTGGACCTTACGCTACATTTTACAAACATTCTATAAAGCCGTTGCCTTAGCTCGTCACATTGAAATCTTGAGACTAGTATCAAAGATTAATAATACGCGTCTTTGTGCAAATAATGGACACCTGAACAAGATTGTCCCTTATCTCGTCGTAGTACCCAGCATTCATGGAAACATTTCAACTGCAGGCACACGCTTTAAATATAATAAGCCGTAAATCGCTAGCACACGTAAGCACTATACGAGGCGAGGCTCAAAGCTAAGCTCCTAAACGGACGGCACTCATTGTAGCGTAGCCATCGTAGACGCCGACAAACTGAACGATCAAAAAAAACTTCCAAAACTAACCCCCCCGCCTCCTCTCTCCCCTCTCTCCCCCTCCCTCCATAAAAAAGAAGAAGTATGTTCTCCCGCCTCCTCTCCCGCTCCCTTACCCTCCCCTCCTCCCTCCCCCTCCGCCCCCTCTCCGCCCCCTCCGTCTCCTCCAAGATAATCCCCCTAACCTTCATCGACTCCTCCGGTTCCCGCCTAACCGTCCCTTCCCTCCCCGGTCAAACCCTCTACTCCGTCGCCTCCTCCGCAAAAATCGACCTAGGCCCCGAACCAAGTGTCGGAGGTGTCGTTGAAAAAATTCATTCAGAAAGATGGACTGAAGATTTATTCGGTGTAGGTATAAACTCCGGCTACGATCACGTTATAATTCCATCCTCCTACAATTCACTTTTACCTCCTAGATCTTTAGATGAGTTGAATAATTTGAAAGCTGTTTGGGATGAGGATGAAATCGGGGGGGGGAGTAGACTCGCGAGCTGTGTTGTTGTTAAGGAAGGGATGGAAGGGATGACGGTTTATGTACCGGATGGAGTGCCGGATGATTGTCCGTGAGACTTTTTTTAAGGGGGGAGGGAGGGGGGGGGGGATGAACGATTTCTTAAGGGCTTTACTTTTTTAAAGAACAAAAAACTTTGATCTTTTTCGGGGTTATAACAATCAAGGGTTAATTAGAACTAATCCGAAAGCCCTTTCACCATTTTATTTCGTGGAGCGAAAGAAGTAGTATAGCGCTACGTCATCACCGGTTCTATAGTTTATGTTTATACCATGGTCTCGGCCTCAAGCAGACTCGGTACGCTCGGGACTCTGCCAAGGCTGCGGGTTCTGAGAGTATTCCCTTGATTCGTCGAAGGAATTAGGAGAAGAACAAGGAAGAAGAAACAGGGAAGCAAGGCAGAAGCAAGGGACTACGATTACAATCGCCGAACAACGCAGACATACGTAGACAGGGAAGGCATACTGTTTAAATATTCGTATTCCTTCCACACTTAATTACAGTAACTTTATCAAGAGGGGGCGTCTCGGGTGATCCGAAGAAATACTAGAAATAGGCTTCGAAACAAAAAGCCACGTCCTCGAAAAGCATTTTTGAAAAGTCCTTTAAACCGTCAATCGTCACCTCTAAGTACCAGCACTATACGCGCTTATACTATAACACAGTAACTTTAACACTACCTCCCTTCCGTCGTTTGTAACCTTCTTAAAAATGGGCTTCTTAAGTAGAGATGACCCGGCCCCTCCTCCTACTCCCGGTCTCCCCTGGGAGGTTGAATTGAAGCGCGAGGATGGCCAAAAATACGTCATCTACAGCACAGTTACGTGTATCGTCCTGATGGTACTATTCAGATTCGCAGGTGAGACGTAAAACAACACAAAAACAACAACAAATATTATGGAGGCCATAGTCGGACAAGGGCGCCCGAAATAAGTGACAAGCCCACGTGACTACAGAACACACACAGTTCGTGACCACACAGTTCGTGACCACATAGTTCGTGACCACACAGTGTCCTTACTGATTATACCTTTAAACCGCCTTTTCTGTCATGCTACCTCTCTAAACCCATATCCTCCCCCCGCACTGCGGCCTCTCAATCTCATCTCATCTCAATCCACCCCTCATCTCTCAGCCCTCCTCGTCCTCCGCCTAACGAACTCCTCCAAAACCGGCACCGCCCCCCGCCTCTCCACCAAGCTCGTCTCCGTAATCTTCAACACGATCGCCTTCTCCGGCGGCCTCAAAGGCTTCTTCTACCCCGACCCCAACGTCGCCTCCGACCTCTACGGCTACTCCCCCCACTCCCAGTTCCACTTCTCCATCTCCGCTGGTTATTTCCTCTGGGCCGCGTTCGTCTCCATCCTCTACCGCGGTTCCCGCGTCGCTATAATGTATTACCTCGTAGCGTTTATGGCGTGTTACTTCGCTTTGAACCCTTTCATGCATCAGATTGGGAATATGTATTTGCTGGGGCAGGGGAGTACCTTGGTTTTGGATTTGTATGGTTGCGGGATGTTGTTGAGGGGGAAGAAGAGTAAGGTGAGAAGGGGATAAGAAATTGAGTGACAAGCGAGCTTTTTTATCATCCCCCCCCCCCCCCCCCCCCCGACCCCCACCGCTGTTAACTAACTAACTAACTAACCCCAAACCCCAAAACAAAACCACACAAACCATATTAGACGAACCTAATCCTCAAGTTCTTCCACCCCATCGTCTTCTTCGTAACCCGCATCTACATAACCGTCCCCGCCTCGTACACCTTCATGGTCGAGCTCTTCACCCTCCTGAACTCCTCCACCTCCCACAACCCCCAAGTCGTCTGCTTCTACATCTTCGCGAACTACACCTTCAACGTTCTGAACGTCTACTACTTCATCTCCCTCTTAATAGGCATGAGGACGCCCGACAACATCGGAGTTAACTCCGTCACGATGGGAAAGAAGGGCAGGGCTCTCATGAAAGTAAAGTGGTTCGCATTTAATCTCAACTGGTTCGACGTAGGTTTCACTCTAAGCTTCGGAGACGTTCAGACTACGAAGCTTAAGATTGATAACTCGTCGTACACGAAGGCGACGCCTGGGCTGACGGTCCCGCTGGTCGTTATGGCTGTGGCTATTAACATGGCGAATACGGTGGAGAATATGGAGAATCCTGTGCAGAGCAGGTGAGCTAAATTATGGAGGACTGTTGGTGAAACACGATATTTTTTGTTCTAACCGCCCCGTCGGCCGTTCGCTTCATCTGCCTTTAGCCTCGTCGTCAGCGCCGTCACCTTCTGGATCTGCAAATTCATCAGCTGGATAAACTCCCGCTCCCTCCAGATCGACGGCACCTTCGTCGTCCCTAAGAAGGCTCCCCACAACCCCAACGAGCTCCCCTTCGACCACATCCCCCCAGTGAAGCGCCTCGTCTCGGAAGTTAAGCTTAACTACTTCTGCGTCCCAACCCTCAAGAACGGAGGAGACGAGAACCTCTTCCAGACTCTCATTAAGAAGACACCACTCCCAAAGGGTAGGGACGCGTTCACGAGCGTGCATGTTATTATGCCGCCTGCGGCGATCAAGTCGGCGGCGGCGGAGAAGACCGTTGCCATGATCACCGTGGGGAACAACCTCAGGGAGAATCCTAAGGAGGTGAGAGAGCGAGTTGATAATTCGAACAGAATATAAATATGCCCCGTCATGTGGTTCTAACGCTCTCTTCTCCCCCCCCCCCCCCTTCCCTCCCTCCCTCCCTCCCTCCCTCTCCCTTCTCAGCTCCACGTCCACCGCCTCTCCGAGAAGTTTACCTCCTCCGCCCCCATGGACGAGTACGCCACCGTCTTCTCCGTCGCCTCCGACCTCATCCTCCTAAAAGCCGACCGCGCCTCCCTCGTTATCTTCGTCGGCTACGAAGACTCCAACCACGACTTCTACGCCGCCATGATTGGGATGTTACCTTTTAGAGGCGTTAGTATGGCTCTTATCACGCAGAGGCAACGGTACGGGGATTTACTTACGTATACTAGCCCGTCGAAGGTCTTTAATATTGAGGGGGTTAATGCGGCGAGGATGGGTATGTTCCCTATTAAGGCGGTTTTCGGTGTCCTCCCGGACAAGACAGGTGAGTTACCGAATTCTGGAACTTTTAATTTTCTTTGCTGATATCTGGCACTTGGAACTGCTGCGAGAGCAAATTCTAACGAGTCGCTTCGGTCCTTCGACTCCAACCCCACCCCCACCCCCCGCCCCGCCCCCACCTAACAGCCGACGCTACCATCAAACCCTGGATCCCCGTCGACATCAAACCCTACATCAACAACGTCGACCAAGTCCACCACCCAACCATCAACCTCCCCTTCAAAGTAGGCGCCCTAACCCTCCCCATGCTCACCCACAACGGCAGCTACGCCGACTCCATCGAGTCCCTCCGCGACCTCTGCGACACGCATTACAACAAGAAGTACTTCCCCATCGTGAGCTGCGGGGAGACGTGCGATGCTCTGGGGTACGGGACGGATATACTTGAGGCGCTGCAGCCGGGGTATTATTTTAACCATAAGTCGGGAGAGACTTACAAGGTGCGAGGCGTTTTTATATTGCGCTCGTGGAACGTCAACTTTTCTTACTAACTCGACTCTTCTTGACTCTTTCGCTCGTTCGCCTTGCAGTGCTGGGAGAACTATGGCACCAAGGAGCTGTTCGACCAAATTTCCAAGGCCAGGGCCAAGGGCCTACCCGTCGTCATCATCGCCGTCGGAGGAGGCGTCAACGGCAACTGCATCGGCCTCGTCGCTGGCCTGACCAACTCCCGCCTCATCGAAGTCCCCACCACCCCCATGCACTACAACGACGCCACCACCTCTGCGAAGAAGGCCTTCTCCCTCGTCAAGAGCAACAAGATCCTCTCGAAGAACATCCTCGGGTGCTTCTACATCCCGGAGCTCGTCTTCTGCATCAGCGAGACCTTCCTCACCCTCTCCACCGCAAACGCCCACGCCACGGTCGGAGAGTCCTGCAAAACAATGAACATGCTCGGCCGCGTCGACAGCAAGCAGGGAGCTCAGGACTACTTCAACATCGAGGGCGCGTGCGAGTTCGCCAGCGACTACACCAAGATCGTTCAGACCGTGGGAGGCTTCGACTCGCTCGTCAACTTTATCGAGGACCCGCAGACGAGGAAGCTCAAGGCTGACATATGCGCGGTCGGCTACGCCATAAGGGAGGACCGCTCCAACACCACCCTCGCGAAGAAGAGGGATCAGCTCCTCAAGGAATTCAGGGAGCGCTACTACGCCCTCGGCCCCGAGAAGACCAACGCCATCAAGGCCTTCCTCTCCACCGTGAACAAGGAGATCGTCTCCGCCAAGGCCATGTTCCTCGCCTACTCAGACCCCTTCGAGAAGTACCGCGCCCTCCTCTTCGAGTACGCCCACACCCTAGGCCACGGCGTCGAAGCGTACGCCAACCTCTGCTACACCAGGGCGCTGGAGAGGGGCGTCGAAGTCCCCGAGGCCGCCATCAGGCTCCACGGACAGTGCGTCGGCATGGCCGTCCAGTGGGCTGGCCAGATGAGCTTCGACCTCGGGGAGCTCAAGGGCGACGGCTTCGCGCTCCACCAGTGCTTCGTGTACCTGTTCAACCGCCACGGCGGATTCGACTTCGGGCCCCTCCGCAAGCTCTTCGACTCGCTCGGTGTGACGAAGGAGGAGTTCTGCGAGGGCGTCCTCGCCGTCGTTCGCCGCGACAACAAGCGCGGCTACTGCAAGTGCGACGACACGAAAAGCGTCGACCAACTCGTCACAGGCAGGCCCGGAAAGATGATGCGCTCCACGGACAAGAACGCGGAGCTTAGGTACCTCGTCGAGGTCGAGGAGGAGTGGCAGGAGCGCGTGCTGGGGATGGCGTACGACGGAGCGTTCGACAAGGTCGCCGACTTGGACACCAAGGGAAAACTCGTGTTCGTTAACAGAAAAGAACTGGCCAAGGGGAAGAAAAGTTTAACTTCGTCCAGCGACGATGTTGGAGAATTCCTCCACGAGGCCATATCGGCCGTTTACGGAGTATAAAATTTTTGTGGGGGGGGGGGATTAGAGGGGGGGGTAGGAATAGAGACAGAGGGTGGGGAACAAGTTCTGAGGAGAAAAAATTCTTGAACGATTTAATTAAAACAATGTTATCCTTCTCCCCTTCGCCCCCGACACCGACCCTCCACCCCCTGACCCTCCCTTTTCCAAGACCCCTACCCCCCTACCCCCCCCTTACCCCCCCCCCCTTATCCCCCTACCCCAACTCTACCCCCCCCCACTTAACTCATTCATTCTCGGAAGGTGGGGGGGGCAGTATAATAGACGATTTCCTCTTCGCTGAAGGTTTCTGCTGAGGTGCTATTGTCTCGCTCGTTTCTTTCGATTTCGCTTTATTGTCTTTGTTTTTGGAACGTTTGCCGCCCTTCCCTACCTTCTCTTTGGGACCGAAGCTCTCGAGCTGCTTCAGTCTTCTCTCATCCATGCCTTTATTGAAGGGATTCGTCACTTCCAACTTGTTCGTCAGTGTGCCGCCTACTCCGACTAAGACTGTCTGGCTGCTGTTGATCGTGGATAACTCTACACTTCCCCTCTCGTCGACGCCTGCATTACTTTGGACGTTGCTCTTCCCCTTCAGAACGTCACTCGCCATCGCATTTGTACTCTTTGACATGTCGTCCTTCTTATAATACGCCCACACACCAAACATGACAAGCACCATTATGTAGATCATCATCAAGAGCGAGTCCATGAGCGAATCGTCGTAGGTGTTATCTTCGTCGGTTAACGACTGGGTGTATTTTTTGAAGGAGGACATCATGAATACTGCGATCAAGAGCGCCGACGATAGGACGGCGATCCTGTGGGGAGATTGGCATTCACGAGTTAGAATTGCGTAGAGGTGACAGTGACAATGTTGGGAATCGAATCCTAGACTGGAGCTTTATAAGGAGCCGTAAAACGAGAACGACTAAATTACACCCAGCTCGCTCCACTACCATATTCCCAGCCCGTCACTTCGCTCCTCGCTGCCGCTCACCTGTTGTCCCTGACCTCGTTATAAGGTTGCAAGGCTGCGAGAAGGACTGTGAAGAAGATGGAGAGGAACAGGCCGTACGAAAGTTGAGAGTACGTTCCTGGCTTGATGATGCTGAGCACACCCGTCATCAGAAGCCTTCGAACAGTCTCAACCACCTCAAAGTACCAAAACTCGGGCTTGTACGGCTCGAAGAGGAAGACGATGTCATTCAGCTCCTCGTCCTTCTCTCTGGTCTCCAGGTCCTGCATGATTCTTTTGCGTTTGGAATGCAAGAGTTTGAAGTAGTTGGCCGTAACACCGAAGGGGAAAACTAGTACCATGAGCACGCCGAAGAACACCCAGAATGTTCTCGAGTCGTCGTTGCAGTCGATGTTGTAGTCCGTTCTCAAAAGAGAGCTGCCGTCATCCAAATCGTCACAGGAGAAGACTTCGAAGACCGTGGTCGCTATTCTTGGGAGCGTCAGGTATAATATGGCGTTCGCCCAGGTGAAGTACTTAGCTTTTTTGCTCGGGTTACTTCTTCCAGCGAGGACTAACGCCATGCAAATTATTACAATCGGAATCGTGGTCATGAGGAGGTGGTGGTAGAAGTTGATGCTGGCGGAGAAGCAGCCTACCGAGACCAGTTGGAAAATGTCCACGTTGAGGATTTGGGCCGCACTGACCGCCTCCTTGAAGGTCTTGGGGAGGGGCATTGCAGGAATTGCAGCAGGTAGGGAAGATGTGATCTGGAGGGCGGCGAAGATGATCTTGCCGCCGTTCTTGACGCGCTTGTAAAACTCCTTCTTCTTCGTCACGTAAATGAAACCCCCGACGATGATGGCGCCTACGGTTACGGTCAATAATATTGAGAGGGCGACACTAGTGGCGGTGGTGTCGCAGCTCTGGCAGAGCAGGAACGCGTCCTTTGCGTAGCTGTCGGTGCAGATTTCGCAGTAGGGACCTGTGTGACCCTCGCGACAATAATTCGTGGTGTTTCCGCCAGCGCAAGCAATGGCCACCAGACACTCGCGGACGTCGGGCGAGTGCAAGTTTGTGCGCCAGTACCCAGGCTCGACCTCCAGAGTCTCGAGGGTCATGCCCGAGACGGTCCTATCCACGCCCTCAAATACGTCAATGCAGCTTTTCTCCATGTTGTCGTACGTGCCTTTTGGGCAGGTGCAAGCGCCAACGTCGGTGGAATTTTCAAACTTTGTCACCGAGCCCTTGAGAACATCCTGAGAGGAGGGTGGTTGGTGAGTTGAGTTGAGTTGAGTTGAGTTGTTGGTTGGCCGTCCGCCAGTGTGTGTCTCCTCCTCTCTCACCTCGCAGCGGGAACAGGAATGCACCCCGTAATCATCCTTGAACCTGCCGATCTCGCAGGGCGAACAGGTCTCGCCCGTGAGGGTGAAGCCGGGCTCGCACGAACATTTGTTTGTGGTTGGGTCGCGGACAAAGGTTGGCTTGCACACGCACGAGTCCAGGTCATAACCGAGGGCGACGTCCTGTTCCTCGTACTGCGGACATGGGGTGCAAACGGATGAGCCAACGTCTGCGGGGGTGCCAGCTTCACACTCGTCGCACTCTGTGAGACCACCAAGGGAAGCATGCCCGATGGGGCATTCCTCGCACTGTCGGTCTGCGACTGTTGAGCACTCCTCGGCGATGTACTTACCCGGACCACACTGAGAGCATTGGCGGCACGACGCCCGTCCTGATTCCGCCTGCGACAACACAATAAGTGAGCAAGGGAAAAGGGGGGGGTGAGGATTTTTAGTTAGGCACGATTTGAAGGAGTAAAGAGGTGAGGGTCTCGAAATTAATTAGACGCTCCCTCACCTGGTAGGTCAGTCCAGCCTCGCAGCTTGTCTTCACCCCTCCGACGCAAGCAAAGCCAGGCTCGCACATCTGCTGAGAGTGTCGGGTCCGCAACGCGTCCTCCATGGCAGGAAGCGTGTAGTGACCATCGGTGGCTGGTTGCACCAGTGCCGCGCTGCTCGGGCAGAAGAGCGCTATGCTGCCGCACTCGACGGGGTTGACAGTCCTCTCAGGACAAAAGTAACCAGCGGGGCAATCAACGCAAGCGTCTTCACCCGAATTCTGCTGGTACTTCCCTGCGGGGCAAGCCAAGCACGAAGCTTGGGAAGGGTCCGGTTGATAGGATCCTGGGCGACACGCGATTTGGTCTGTTCCTCCTGGACAGCTATGGCCCTTTTCACAGGGCCCGCAGCTGCTTCCGCCTTCGCTGTACTTTCCTTCGGAACAAGGAGTGGTCGTTCCTCCGGTGCACTCATAACCTGCCGGGCAACCACTGCAGGAAGTCGCTCCAGAAGGTGACACCTCTCCATCAGGGCAGGGGCTGCAACTTGCGCTGCCTTCCTCGTTGTTGGAGTAGTAGCCCGGGCCGCATAACTCGCAATCGTCGGCTGCGTTGTGCTTCTCGGCGTTGGTGCCGTCGTCCTCAAGTTTCATGCCTGGGTTGCATGCCGAGCAATCGGCTATGGAGTCGTGGGCTGATGCGGAGGTGGCCAGGTCGGCGTTATATTTTCCAGCTGGTAGATGGAGAAGGGGGAGATGGCAAGAATGAGCATAAAGAACTTGTGATTGGTTGAAGGGGAAATTTACTTACCCGGACAAATGGTGCATTCCGAGGACGATTCGCTGCTAGCATATGTTCCAGCGGTGCAGATTGAACAGGCGGAGGACTCAACGCCGGTGGCAGCGTTGGTGAGGTACTTGCCAGAGGTGCATGATGAGCAGGACGTCGAGGCGGTCCCGCTGTACTGGCCAGTGCTGCAGTTGGAGCAGACTGAGGACTCGTCTCCAGTCGCGCCACTGGTGATGTGCTTCCCTGCTGGGCAATCGGTGCAGATCGTCGATGCGGCCCCGCTGTACTGGCCAGTGCTGCAATTGGAGCAGACTGAGAACTCATCTCCAGTCGCACCACTGTTGGTGTGCTTCCCTGCTGGGCAGCTACAGTGGAGCGAAGCGACAATAGTTTTGGAGGACATGGGTAAGTTGAACTGTCAAGCACGCTGTCGCTCCAATCAACTAAATGCTCTTTCGACCGAAAGTTTCCTCACCTTGAACATAAACTGGTGGCTTCACCAGAGAACTTTCCAACATCACAATCGCCACACATAACACTACCAGTACTACCTTGTCCAACAGGACAAGGGAGGGCACATGTCCTTTTGGACAAGGGCAAGGATTGATAGGGAGTTGGTATTGACGGTGATGAAGGGTTAGAAAGAGGGGACGGTGGTGCGTGTGCTGTGGGTCGTTAATCCCTCTATTTTGAAAGTATTTATCTCGTAGGGAGCGCAAATATTCAAGGAGTTCGTTTAAAACAGTGAGATGGCGATAAAATATGATTCGAGTTGATCTGTGTGCCAGCTTTTGTCTGCGTTATTGAACTCACCCTATGCCAAAGCTCTTGGTCGTCCCTGATAGTGTAGAACTAGAACTGGCGAAGGTATCCAAGTCAGAGCCAGACTCTGGTGTGCCACTCCAGTCTTGTGGGCAGGTAGAATGAACAGTGACGGACGCACTGTTCTCTGCGGAGATATCGTCGCCGCTGGAAGCAGAGTTCTCGTCGAAGTAAGATAAGTATAGATTAATGGCCGCGCTTTCCTTCGCATAAATAGCCCCACCATAACTACCAGCATGGTTCGACGAGAATTTACAAGCTACTAAAGAAATGAGAGCAGAAGAATAAATATACATGGCACCCCCTTTATAATTACCAGGATATCCGCCTTTACAGTGAATTCCTGAAAGTCTCATTGTGCCCGAACCTGTACCACTTATGGCCATTATCCGACGATCGTTTGATCCGTCGAGGACACAGCTATACATGGCACCTGAGCATACTAGTGAGAAATGGATATTTTCGGTGTAATACAGTGAGTGTACCCAGGCATAAGGCGCCCCTGAGAAGGTTTCTTCAGCCACGACCACAAGATCCCCATTGTTAACGATGTTGTTGCCTCTATTATCAACCCCTGCATAATTACTGATGAGGTTAAATAGGACATCTTGGTTGTTGGCGTTGTATACAGCGGCCATAACGGGAGTAATTAGTAGTAGAATCATGAATATGATGTTGTTATGCCACAATGATGGCGAGAAATGAATTTCGACATCTTTAATGGTCGGGGAGGCGGGATATTTTACTAGGCATGAGGGTGATGAATGCGGCGGAGGAGCAATGCCTAGGGTTTTCTTGGATTGATTGCTAATGTAACTGGCGTCTGTGTTTGAGGGAGTTTCCAAAGCATGACCAGACAATAGCTCGAGCGAGGGGGCGTTACAGGAAGTTGACATGATAATCGTATGAGGCTATTTGGCGAGTGTTTAGGGGTGATTTCCTTCCCCTGATTCCTTCCCCTGAAATTTACCCGACATTAGTTATTTATCCTAGTATTCGTTTTCATTTCTGGGGGGGGAGGGGGGCGCCGATGCGAGGATTATTTGAGGGGGTTGACGACGTTCAGGGTAGAAGAAGACATGGCAATGGAGAAGAGACAAACCGAAAAACCGAAAAACACAATACAATCAATATTTTCTTCTATAAAACTACTAAGAATGAGTGAACGTGACCGACGAAGAGCTCGAAAGTCTTCTTGAACGCTACACGAGCGGTTCTCCCCACATTCCCTTTCCCCTGAATTCCCGTCTGAATCGTTTCCAGGTTAACGAGCTGCTCGAACGCCGCCATTAGCTGCTGCTGCTGCTCCTGAACGCCCACCCTACTTATCATTTCCCGTACGTAGGTTGTGAAGTAGTTGAGGTCGGCGGCAATCAAAACCAAGAGGGCGCCTCCCGTGACGTCGATTCTGTCAAAGACGACCGACGGGGCCATGACCACGTCCGTTAGCAACCGCTGGACGCAGAGCTTCAGCGTGTCAGGTTTGTTTGCGAGGATGCCGGACAGGGTGCTGTTTTTAACGTGCTCTTTCGTCATCTCCTCGATTGCCCTGAGGCAGCTCTTTCCGACCAAGACGTCGTTGCTACTCATTCCCCAGAGCAAGCTTCCGATTAGCGACTCGAAGAAGTCGGGGGGGAGCGAGTTGAGCTTCTCGGGGTACGCTTCTACGATGTACCCGACGAGGTCGAAGAACTGGTGCGCGATCTTAGGGTACTCCAAAAGGCCGGACACGAGAGGGAGGAGGTGATTGATGCCGTAGAAGAGGACCTCAGTCACGTCGACCGTCGGAGTCGATCCGGGAGAGTTGTCGACCACGTCGATGAAATCCTTGGTGCCCAGGTGCGTCAGGAGTTTGATAGCCTGCAGGACGTCCTCGTGTTGGTCCTCCTCGTCGCTCTCTTTTGCGCTGCTCCCAACCCCGATCGCGCTGTACCCCTTGATCATCTCACTCGCCGCATTGTAAAGCGCCATGCTCTCCACGGGGTTCAAGAAGGAAATATAAAGTTCTGCATAGCTCGTGAGCGCCGTCAAAAGTTCCGTCTTAATCGAGTTGTCGACTGGACCGTAGATGGACATCAGGGCGGCTAATTTGGGTAGGCTCGGAGTAATGAATTTCGTCAGCACGTAGGCTTCGGCGCTGTCCTCTGCCGCCGAGTCGACGATTCCGACGAAGGGGGATCGGCAGATTCCCGAGAAGAGGCTAACGCAGAGGGAGCACAGGTCCACGGCCTCGATGTTCGTGTTGGGGAAGCTCGGGTCGGAGATGAAGGCCGCCAGTTTCGTCAGGGTACCCTCGACGAGCATGAGGGTTTTGTTCATGATGTCTTTGCTGTCGTCGTCTGGCATCCCTCCTGATCCACAAGCGATGACGCTCCCTACATCTCCCCTCCTCTCGTAATTCAACCTCTTGAAGCCTTCCACCATTGCCGGGGTCAGACCCATCGCATTAAGTTCTTGCGGGTTAAACGCGAGGTTGGTGTGAATGCTAGTGGCCCCCACGAGCCAAAAAACGTTGCACAGGTTCCTCCAGCCTTCGCTCCTCGTTAGGCCTCCCCTGATCCTTCCCCCGCAAAGTCCCTCGAGCATTTTAACCGCCCCTTCGACGACGTCGACCTCCGAAGGCCAGCTCGTGATGTACAGGACCGCTGACTTGGTGCACACGTCAATCAAAGCTTGGGCGTTCGCTTCTAAGCCGAAGTTGTCTTTGAAGAGGATGCTCTGTTCTAGCCCGTCGTAGAGACGGGGGTTCGGCATTAAATAAACGCGGCAGAACCGGTCAAAGAACCACATGAGCTGCTGCGCGATCAGCGGGGAGTACATGGGCGACGCGCTCTCCGTCGATATCTTCATCGCCTGGTACGACGACAAGTTTGAGAGCGACGTCACGATCTGAGTTATCGTCGAAGCTATCTGTTGAGCCTGCTGTGAAGCGCACGCTTCAACGATCGCTTCAGGTATGATCGGAGTCTCCCCGGCGGTCTCGTCCGTAATCAACCACCCTACGAAAAGGATGAGAACTCTGACCTCCTCTAAAACCCCCGCCGCCTCCTCCCCCACCTCCCCCCCCCTTTCGAAAAGCCCTCTCAAATTCCCCAAAGCTGCGACGAGCAGAAGCGAAGTGAGGCGAAGCGAGGCGAAGCGAGTTGCATGGACGATTGGCGTTAACGATTTATAACTGGATCGGGAGGTTGGCTGGCGAAGCGACCTCGCGGGTTGCCTGCCTCACCTCTCGTCAGTTCAATATTCAACCCCCCCAGACATTTCACCAAGTCACACCTCCCCGCAACGCTAACGTTCATAATCTGTTCTCCCAACTGCCGTCCGAGCATAGATAAACGATCGACGTCGTTAGAATCCCGACCTATAAATTCCCCCCCCCAAAAAAACGCGCCTCTCACCTCCTCCTCATCCAGCCTCTCCCCAACCTCATCCAACTCCACCTCCTCCCTAACACACTTCCCCTCCACGCTCTTACAAATCTGTATCCTCCTTTCCACGCAATTAATATAAACTCCCGCCATAACCTCATCAACTTTCTTCCTACTTTCCTCCGTCAACAAAAAACTCTCTCCAGCTATCAACACACACACCTCAAGTAATATATCATACGATCTATAAACCGTCGCCTCAACTCCCTCAAGATCCCCTCCTTCATTAATAATCCTCTCTGTGATATAATCCATCGTCCGTTTCGTTAATCCCGTAATCATATTAATAAATTCCCCGAATACATTTAATTTTTTAAGACTCTTTACTTTAAAATTCTTCAACAACCGAAGTAAAGCCACAGCTTCATCTTCAAGATTTACTTGAGAACCTAGTATAGGTATTAAATAACAAATTAAATTTTCAGCGTATATTAATTTATTATTTTCCGATTCGAATATTGGACCGGTTAATGAACATAATGATATTATTACTTCGTAGATACTCGTACGTAAATCGGGAGGTAATGTAGGAGAGTAACTTGAGAAGACTGTTTTAACGAATGATAAGTTTAAGAGATGTGAGCGTAGTTCAGGTAAAGGTTTAATAAGCTATTAAAATCGTGTGAGAAACAATATTACAATTTAAATGAACATTAAAAACATGTTAAAAAACACCCAACCACAACCTCTAATCTCACCTTCGAAACACTACTAATCCTAAAATGATTCCCCCCACCATACTCCCAATTAACCGCCGTCCCAACCAACTCAAAAACACTCTTCTCATAAGCAGGATCAGTCACTTTATAAGTCTGAATAAGCGATAAAGCATCCATTGAAAAAATTATGAAATTTGAGGAGTAGGTCTCGAAGGATTGGAGAACTTTTTTATGCCATTGGAGTGACATTTTCATTGAGTCTTGTGATTTTTGGGTAGAAATTACTGACAAGAGGTTGCGGAGGTAATCGAGGGTACGGTGGGGGGGAGTTTGGGGGGAGGTTATGGTTGAGTGGAGGGTTTGGAAGAGGGAGGTGGGGTGGGGGATTGTGGGGCAGATTGGGGTGGATTTGTAGATGTGGGGGCCCGAGGAGGGGGGGAGGGGAGGGGAGAGCCAGGAGCGTTTCCAGAGGAGGGTGGAGGTCTCGGAGAGAGCCTGGACGTTGTGGGGGGAGAGGTTCTGACGAGTTTGAAGGAGGTGAAGGAGGAGGTCACGAACCATGTACGGGAGGTTTTGAGGAAGGGTTTGGTAGCGTAGGAGGAGGATGTGCCTGAGTGATAGAATGGTGTGGAATAGCTCCAAATCTTCATTGTGATTCAATTGTAATAAACAATCGATAAATAAATGAAGAGAATCTTGACGTGCTCTAAGTATATTTAGGTCATTCTCGAATTTATTAATTTGTGAGGCGCTAGTAACTGATTTAATAGTTAAGCAGCATTGACGAAGTAAGGAAACTGATTCGGAAACATTAGTCTGCGACTGATCTAAGGACTGATCTAAGGACTGATAGGCGGACATTATAAAGCCGGACAACTTTAGACGTATTAATATTATTATATTAATATTATTATATCAATATTATTATATCAATAAGATCGTTTTATGATGATTATTTACTGAGATTATAAAATCTATAATTATATTACTAAAGATTATAAAATAATATTACTATAAAGTGACGTGTGGAACCTCAAATGATGACCTCAAATGATATTAGACAATATTATGAGCTTTTTCAGAGAAATGAGAGTGAAAATATCTCCTTCATTCATTAATAGCCATTTATAGACGAAAGCAAACAAAGAACCCTATTCTAAACTGCTCTATCATACTATCGAAGGATCGACCAATACCAATAAATAAACCTCTCGCTACATAAAACAATAAAAATCTCATCGTCCCATATCTCTTCCTCCCATCTCATGTCGAGTTCATTAACAGTTCCACTAGGTTCAGACGTCGAAGGCGGTCACGTAACCGTCGCAAACGTTTCAGTAGATTCAATCGACTCAAACGACAACGACGAACAAGATGATGGAACATGGCCACGTAAGGTGAGGCGCATAAGGCAGAAGAAAGGAGAGAGCACGAAAGGAGAGGGCACAAAGGACAATCTCCTGAACTCTAACAATCAAAAAACACTCTCCCACCCCCCTTTCAAACGCTCAATGTTATTTCCCCTCCTAAGGATTCCTTCGGCCACCACATCTACGCTTCCGTCTCGACCTCCCCCAACCCTCCTCGACCTCTCTCCCCCCCCCTCTCCCACTTCCACCGCTACCTCTGCTGCCTCTCCTCCCACTACATCGGCAAAATGCCCGTCCTCCTCTCCTCCTCCTCCGGCCACCCTATAATAGTCGTCGGTTCATGGTGGCCGTTCTGTTTTTTCGTTACCTTCGGTTTAATCTTATTAATAACGACGCTCTTAACAGTATTTTTAATTATACCTTACGCTCCAGTGTGGTTGATTGTGCCTTATTATAGTTTGGTTGTGGTTGTTGTGGGTAGTTTAGTCGGTACGAGTTGTAGGAATCCTGGACTTATTAAAAAAAGAGTTACTATTAATACGAATGAACCTGATAACGTAAATAAGGTGAGTGAAGCTTTCCCTGTGTTATAATAAAACAACAAACATTATAATAACAACAGATAACGTGCGTTTTTAGGAGAAATGGATATTCAACGATCGTTGTAAATCATACCGTCCCCGAGGCGCATTATACTGTCCCCAAAACGACATAATAGTAGAAGAATACGATCACTTCTGCCCGTGGACCGGCACGTCGATAGGGAAGAATAATATGACTGCCTTTAAGGTTTTTGTTGTTAGCGTTAATTTTTTGTGTTATGCGACGGTTGGAGTGGCGGTTTATTTGGTTGTGGCTGTTAGGCATAGTATGTGAGAGCGTTTTAAGGAGGGAATTTGTTATAACGATATTTCAACATTTTGTTTTTCAAAGAAAGGTGTTATGACCCGTTTGTTGTTGTTTTCGTTCACCATTTCGATTCAATCCATTTCCACAATTCCTCCTCCTTAAACGCTAACTCATAACATCCATGTCCAACCAAATCCTTAACCTTAGTCTTACAAGGTGGGCTAATGCCGGAAGCGTAACGAGTGTACTTTAAATTATCGGATGCTCCGAGTGCACGTAACGATGAAACTATATTATCGGAATGTTGGACGGACACAACTGAATCATCTTCTGCGTGGAATAACCAAATATTTAATGACCGAAATTCGGTCAAGGAAAAGGTTGAAGGGAGGGATGTAGGATCTGAACGGTTTACGTACCCGCAGATAGGGATTATTGTCGACCAACGGGTAGGATATTGTTGCGCTAAATTCCATACACCGTGCCCGCCCATCGACTGGCCTGAGAGGGTTATTTTAGTCGAGTCGAGGTTGAGGGATTCGATGAGACTGTCGAGGAGGGTGAGGACCTTGGAGGTGTGTTGGGTCCAGTCGCGTTGAGGTGCGATCGGCGTGATTATTATGTGCGGGATTTTAGAAGCGTAGGAGGGGGAGCCGAGCATTCGAGTTAGGGATTGGGAACGGACGTTGGAGGGGTTGTTGACGCCGCCTGCGCCGTGGAGGAAGAGCATGGAGGGGCGGGGACCGGAGCAAGGAACGGAAGGGATGAAGAGCCAGTACGTTAAGTAATCGTTTGACATCAGCGTCAAGACGCCAGGAGGTGCGAGAGTGGGATCTTTGGAAGGTTCCATTTCAGTCTTTAGATTGGAAATATTAGGAGGTGGGGGTGGTGGGACTAGAGAATAGGCGTATGAACAGATTAAAAGCGAAGAAAGGGCGAAATGAAGGAGCAGCATCAACAGTGAACTTTTTTTCACCTTTTTTCTGAGAACATGTATTTTTGTCTAAAAAACTAAACAAAATCGAACGTCAGTGGATAAATGTGAGATACCCACACCATACTCGTACAAGCCATGCGTTTATTTTGCCCAATTCCACCCAATGTCGTTATTAACTGTCAGAATCGAACCCCAAAATTCTTTCCCTCCGCCGCTCCTTCCCGTTCTCATGTCTCACCCGCCCACCTCCCCACCTCCGCAGTACAAGCCGTAATCCTGCAAATATGAGCTCATTCACTAGTCCGCCCCTCTACACCTTCTCGGGCTACGTCCAGGATATCCTCCAATTGGAGTTCTATCAAGCCGAGCTCCCTTCTATCCCCGCCCTCTGCGGAGGTTCGACAGGAAACGAGATCAGGGAGCGATGGTGCTACGTGCTGAGGAGGGAGGGATCGGAGTGCAACGTCGTTAGCGACAGGTGAGAGCCCCCTGGAGCTCCACCCGCCCGAGATTAAATCCTCACCCCCACCCCCACGTTTCCTTCAGCGACGACTCCATGGAAGTGGACTCTGCTCCTTCCCTCGCTCCTTCCCCTAAACAGCGCTCCCGGAAGACCTCCGACTTCAACGCGTCGACTCTCCAAATAGTCGTCTACTCCGACCTCAACCTCAAGCTCCACACATACGTCTCCGTCTCCGGCTACATTGAGCGCTCCGAAGACGACGGCGACGAGAATTTAGAGATGCTGCACTGCAAGACTGTGACGTTGGGGCGTTCCTCACCTCCGAAGCCCCGCGACGCTGTGAACGAGCAGTTCGTCTTAAAGATCCTCGAGACGAAGCTAAGGTGAGAGTGGGAGGTCCTCAGCAACAACCAAGTGTCAACACACTCTCTCTGACTCCTGTTCCTCTCGCAGCTCCGAACCCCTCTCCTCCCTCCTCCTCCTTTGGCTGCTCTCCGGCAAAGAAAAGTCCGACAGCACGATTGGGCAGCTAAGCCTGACCTTCTCCGGCGGCGACTCCTCCCTCGTCGCGAACCTCAACGCCTTCGTCTCCGAAGTGACTGACGACAGCACCTTGATAAATTCCTTTGACCTGTCCTCGGACGAACTCGAGCTTCGAAAAATCGGGGAGGACAGGATTAAATTCTCAAAGCTCCAGGGAGCGGCCGGTAAGGCCGTCATCGTTGACTACACCGACGGAGTCTGCACGAACGAAGCGAACAAGGTGAGGAAACATTAATGAGGATGGAACTAATGAAGGCGAGACTACACGCTCTACACTACTAACTTCTCACCCCCCCCCCCTCCGACTCCCCACTCACCACTCAAAGACCAAGAACATGAAGTACATCGACGAGTGCGTGAAGGACGGTGCCGTGAAGTGCCGCTTCGGTTTCTTCGACGGTAAGATGGACGGGGACTACCGTTACATCACCGTCGAGCCTAAGAAGGCGGTGAGCTTCGAAGGCGAAGCGTCATCGGGGGAGAAGGCGGCGGGCGTCATCGGAAGGACCAACGTCACCGTTAAATTGAAGGAGGGGATGGTCATCAAGGGAGAAGGTAATATCGGAGAGAACGACGACATCAAGGACTTCGTGAATTGGAAGCGCAGCCTGTGCTCTTCGAGGCTCGTCCTCCTTCCTCCTCCCGTTTGCGCGGCCGCGGAGACGCTTTTCGTCGCGAAGCGACGCAGCCCGATGGGGGAGAAAATCGGAGAGGTTGATCTCGAGAGGTGGCTCACCTTCACAAGGCTCTACGCTAGGCTGAGGGGGGAAGTGGGGGAGAAGGGAATCACGGCAAGCGTCGCGGACTTTGAGAGCGCTGTTGAGCTCGACTTGAAGTTAAAAGAGCAAGGTTTCGTCTGATAGAACAAATGAGATAGTTCGGAAAAAAGAAAACCGACGAAGAGATGAACTTTTTTTGTATTTCGATGATTGATGATGCCTTGTGGACGGTTCTTTCAAACCTTTACTCCAAGATCTTACTCACGACGCCGGTTCCTACGGTCTTTCCTCCTTCGCGCATGTTGAACCTCAGTCCTTCCTCGACCGCTATGGGTGCGATGAGTTCAATGTTGAGAGTGGCGTTGTCGCCGGGCATGACCATCTCTGTGCCGTCGGGAAGGTGAAGGGCGCCGGTGATGTCGGCAGTGCGGAAGAAGAACTGGGGGCGGTAGTTGGAGAAGAAGGGGGTGTGGCGGCCGCCCTCGTCCTGGGTGAGGCAGTAGACCTCGGCCTCGAATTTGTGTGCCTGGGCGATGCTGCCGGGGGCGGCGAGGACCTGTCCGCGTTTCACATCCTCCCTCTTGGTTCCTCTAAGAAGGGCGCCGATGTTGTCTCCGGCCATGCCGAAGTCGAGGAGCTTCTTGAACATCTCAACGCCTGTAATGAAATGGTGGAAGGTTAACATAAAATGTTTTTTTGATGAACATGATAAGACATGTAAAGAAATTTCACTCAAGACCGGGCGGCAAAGTCGAGAGAGAGCGACAATGTCGACGGAGAGGTCGGCGAGCCAAACCAAACAATCTCGCACATCTTATCAAACGATACGTCACTGAGGGAAAGCGCAGGCGGCCGCAGCTTTCGCAGCATTCGCAAGCGTCCGACTCGTATAGTTCAAGTTTGTGTGCTAATCCTAATCCACAAATACATCGTGAGTCGCATCGTAACACTCACCTGTGCAAGTCGATTTCGAGTCGTGGTTGAGACCAATAATATCAAGACTATCTCCGACGCTCAGCTTTCCCTGCTCAACCTTTCCAGTGACGACGGTGCCCCTTCCTGCGATGCTGAAAACGTCCTCCACGGGCATGAGGAAGGGCTTGTCGAGGTCGCGGGTGGGCTCGGGGATGAAATCGTCGCAGGCCTTCATCAGTTCTAAGACGCGGTCATTTCCGAGTTCGGGGTCGCGGCCTTCGGCGGCGGCGAGGGCGGAGCCTCGGATGATGGGGGTGTCGTCTCCGGGGAACTCGTAGAAGTCGAGGAGCTCACGGATTTCCATTTCGACGAGCTCGAGGAGTTCCTCGTCGTCGACCTGGTCGCACTTGTTCAGGAACACGACGAGGCTGCGAGCGAGCGAGAGGTTAATGAGGAAACACAGAGGAGTAGAATGAGTAACGGGACAGGGCCTCACCTGGGGATGCCGACCTGCTTGGCGAGGAGGATGTGCTCACGGGTCTGGGGCATGGGGCCGTCGGTGGCGGCAACGACGAGGATACCGCCGTCCATTTGCGCGGCTCCAGTGATCATGTTCTTCACGTAATCGGCGTGGCCGGGGCAGTCAATGTGGCCGTAGTGGCGGACGTCGGTCTCGTACTCAATGTGAGCGGTGTTGATGGTGATTTTCCTGGCCTTCTCCTCGGGGGCCTTGTCGATGTCCTCGTAGCTCATCGCCTCGCTCCAACCCTTCTCGCTGAGGACCCTGGTGATGGCCTGCGTGAGGGTGGTCTTGCCGTGGTCTACATGCCCGATAGTGCCAATGTTAACATGGGGCTTGTCACGGTTGAAGGCGGAGGAGAAGTTGGAGGAGAGGATCGAGGTACAACGGGACGGACGGAGGAGGGGTGCTGCGACGCGGGACTGAAGGGAGGGGGCGGCGGCGGCAGCGGTTAGAAGAGGAGTAGAGGCAGACTTGAGGGAACGTGAAATGTCCACGATCCGATCGGAATGTTGGGGCCTCATTTGGAGGGTTTCAACGCAGTTCAGTATTAGCCCAGAGGTTTCTGAGCCCTTGGTAGTGGAGTTGCACCAAAATTACTCACCAACATGATGATCTAACGTGATGGTGGTGGTCAAAGGTGGGGTCAAACAATATGAGTCAATGGCCAAAAGCCATCCAAGTATTACTCTGGAATCATCAACAGGTGCGCACGCCCGCTGCATTGCCGATGTCGATGCCACTGTTACTTCATAGTGGTCGCTTGCAGCAATGACATGGCCCCAGCGCGGCCGCAGGTTGATTCCTGTGACTTCCTCGCGGTGGTCCGATCGTCCCAAGATGACGTCAAGTCTCCTGCTCGCCTTTGCTGACGTCTTCCGGCGAATGCGCTGGTCGGAGTAACTCTTCCTCACTGTATATCTCCGTCTTCCTTTTCAAACACCTCGAACTTACCTCCAGTGGCGTATAAAACTATTTTGTCTCTTGGGAACGCCTCCGCGACATCCTTCTTAAGAACTAAAATATTTCAGCCTCCAGACGACTTCTCACCCCTCCTCCCCCCCTTCGCTCCTCCAGCCTACCGCAAAAGCAGCCTCACGAGAATTTATGTCAGCCATGTCCGAAGCAGATAAGACGCCCATCACAGTCATTACTGGTTTCCTCGGAGCCGGAAAGACTACTCTCGTGAACTACATTCTCAAGGAGCAGAACGACTGGAAGATCGCCGTCCTCGAGAACGAGTTCGGCGAGGTCTCCATCGACGACGGCCTCGTCGCAGAGAGGTGAGTGACAGGTTCGCGGAGCAGTTTTTTCAAACTTCTAATCCCACTTCCAATACTCGGCACGACAGCATGGACAGCCCCGAGGACCTCATCACCATGGACAACGGATGCGTCTGCTGCTCCATCCGCGGCGACCTTATCCGCACCCTCGGTCAGCTCGCCAAGCGCCGCACTGACTTCGACGCCGTCATCCTCGAGACGACCGGCATGGCCGACCCCGCCCCCATCATCTACACCATCCAGACAAACCCCAAAATGTCGGACCACTACCGCATCGATTCGCTGGTGTGTTTGGCCGACGCGAAGCACATTGAGCAGCATTTGGACGAGATCAAGCCCGAGGGCAGCGTCAATGAGGCGGTCCATCAGGTGGCGTTTAGCGACAAGATTCTGCTGAATAAGCTCGACTTGGTCAACGAGGAGGAGAAGAACAGGTGAGTAGTGGGTAGTGGATTGGTTGAGAAGTGCTTGAGGAGTGGTTGAGTGGTTGAGCAGTTTGGGTGTACAAAATATCATATACCAATACAAAATACTAATCTAAATACTGATCCACAAAATACTCGCAGGGTCAAGGATAGGCTTACTAGCATTAATAAGTTCGCCGAGATCATCGAAACCAACCGCTCCCGCGCCCCCCTAGACCGGATCCTGAAGATCAACAGCTTCAACATGGAGTCCATCCTCACCGTTGACCCCAAATTCTTCGACGACGACGACACCAAGGACGTCCACAACACCTCCCTCGTCCAGAGCGTCGGCGTCTCGTTCAAGGGCAACCTGCACGCGCAGTGGTTCAACATGTTCATGATGGACCTCCTCCGCGACCGCGCCGAAGACCTTTACAGGACCAAGGGCCTCCTCTCCTTCCACGGACAGGGAGACACCAAGTTCGTCTTCCAGGGAGTTCACGAGCAGATCAACTTCGGCCCGGCCGACAAGAAGTGGGAGGAAGGAGAGGAGAGGGTCAACAAATTCGTCTTCATCGGGAAGAACCTCGATCGGGCGGACCTCACCAAGAGCCTGATGGAGTGCCTTTACAAGGAGGAGGAAAAGTAAATAAGAAGTAAAGGCAGGAAAAGAAGGGTTGACTTTGACACGTGGTTTTCGGAGTAGTGGAGTGGGTTTACAGGGTTTACGGGGAGACAAGAACGGAGCACAAAAACCTCGGTTTCGGCAGCGTGGATTAAATTAATGGAGTGGGATTTATGAACAAAAAGCGAACCGGATCTTGTTTCGTTTAACTCAAAAGCACCAATGAGCTCAAATTCTTGCCCAGGCAATTGATCATTGTTGAAAAGATCAGCTCCTATCGTCCGCTAGCCGTTTTCAAGACAACAACAATCAATCTCACCCCTGCTGGGCCCCCATTGGTATACTCGCGGCCTGTAGAACGCTGCCACTCTTGTAAAAAATAGGCGCACAAAACTCATTGCTCCCTCCCATTTCACGATGGAGCAGGGCGATACTATCCTGCCCCGCGTCCCCTTAACGACGACGGGTGTTTTCCTACATCTCCTCAAGTCGAATATTGGTCCTGGTTGCTTGTCCCTCCCCCACGCCTTTTCTATGATCCCTTACTCTACCTCGATCCCAGTGTTCATATTGATAGCCCTCATCACGGGCTTCAACTCTCTGAAGCTCGACAAGCTCGCAGTCCTCGGAGAGTCTTACTCCAACCTAGGTCTGCGTGTGTTGGGGCCGAGGGGTGGTTCTGTCGTCAATTACAGTATTGCCGTGCAACAATTGGGCGTCTGTACTGTTTACTTTTCTTTCGTGGCCGACAACGTGACGAAACTTTGGGGAGGAGGAAACGAACGCTTTGTCATGACTGCAATGCTACCTGTGTGCCTAATGTTTGTGTACGTGAAGAGTCTGAAGCAGATCGAAAAGCTCTCGATGGTCGCCACCTTCCTGCTCTTTCTCTGCCTGGGCGGCCTGGTCGTCATGGGAATCGTGGAGCCAACCGAGGATCAGGTGAGGGACCTTTCCTGAAAGCAACAGCAAACAAATCCCCCGAAAATCTTACCCCTCGATCTCGCTTCGCTGAACGCTTAGCCCGACTTCGTCAAGCCCGACTTCACGCAAGAGGCTCTGGCGTTCTCGACGATTTTGTACTCCTTCGAAGGGGCGTGTCTCGTCATACCTTGCAGAAACGGCTACGGCAAACACGACGACAAGCCGCCCTTTGCGACTGTGTACGTTGCTGCAATTACTGTTGTTAGTATGACCTATCTGTGTTTCGCGGTTTTTTGCATTTACAGCTTCGGTCCTGTCGACGACGGCTCGATAACAGGTGAGAGAAAACGCAGACGGGTGCCATCAACTCGACTCTCGTTTCTTACTCCCTTCACTCCTTCACTGCGCAGCGTTTCTGGTCGAAAGAGACGGCTCTGACGTGGTGATAATGCTGATCAATTGCGCTATCGCATTGACGGTCGTGGGATCTTACGGGCTTCAGTTCTGGCCCGTGAAGGAAATAGTCAGAGCCGACTCCATAACCTTGGCCGTTCGAACCGAGGGCTACGACGCGGTGAAGGACGTAGTGGAGCGAGATGACAGCTATAGTGGCCTCGAAGACGACGATGACGGCTCGGCGAGCTCCACGTCCTCGGGGGAAATCGAGGGCAAGGCCTGGAAGACGGAGGTGGCCTTGATTGTGACCACCTTTATGATTGCCATGGTCGTGCCGAACGTCGGTCTGATGATATCGCTGGCGGGAAGCTTGGCGGGGACGATGAGCGCAGTCATCCTGCCTTCCCTCCTCGACCTTGAGGGAGGCGATGGAAATAAAATTCTGAACTGCGTTCTGATCGGCACTGGCGTCGTTTTCATGATCATCGGCGCTGGCAGCTCCGTAGCAGAGATCATCTCTTCGTTTTAGATTTAGAGCATACACTGCGACTCATAAAATGAATAAAAATATTTTTGATATTAGCAAAGTCACACATATGTTTATTATAATCGTCTCTAGTGAATCAGTGATTCATTCGGTGATTAGTGGGTACCGTAGCCCCCTGCGCCAGCGCGATTGGCTACGAGCCTCTGTTTCCCGTCAGCACCAAATTGCCCATAAGCATCACTCGCATCTTCTAGACTGTCCCTCCTTCCCATGGCCCTGCGTGCGGAGCGAAAGAGCGAAAATGTTGTTAGATAGGCGTTCGGCGCTCTGTGCACTTCAAACAAAGTGGAGTGGCGTCCTCTCACACACACATTTCCCTTACACCCCAACCCTCTCTCACGTACCTCTCCTTCACCAGGAGCGCCACACTAATTCCAAAGGTTGCAGCGTAGCACCCAGCCCCCCAGTAGCAAGTATTGCTCGCCGCCTCGGGATCCTTGATCCCTTTGATGTAAATGGGAGCCGCGTTGATCACCATCCCCATGACTCCTAGGAAGATTAGGCCGCTGATGGAAAAAAGCGCGCAACAAGGGGGAGTTATGATGCCCATGGTGAGGATTGAAGCTTTGAAGGGAGGGGGGAGCGGGGGTAGGTGGATGTAGACTACGGAAAGTTCGATTACTCGATACGTCGATTGGGAATTGAGAGCGAGGCGGGAAAGGTTAAATGGATTTGAGCAGGGATTTTGACCAATAAGATTTAGGGAAGGCTGCGGACTTCTTTTGGCTTAGTTGGACTTGAAAAATCTGCATCGGCGGGGCCTTGATACTGTTCAAGCCTCAGGCTTGCTAATTTTCCATCTCTAGGCCCACTGACCAATCCCCTTTGGTTTGCCGAACCTGCTCTGCTCACATATAGCTCTTGCTCGTGATGAGTGTTTCAGGGTCGCCACGCCGCAGCAGCCGGTACGATCCGTCTCCCCGTAGCGACGTAGATGTGGACGCCGGGTACAAGAGTACCGGGCCGTCGCCGAGAGGTAAGCAACGCTCAAAAGCCCCGGGTCACCTTCGTGAGGGTGAAAGTATGTGCGCCCTCACCCTTGCACGTCCTTCACAGTTCACGATGACAGGTTCCATACGCCTCGAGCGCAGGCCAGTGCGAGGGGAGCTAGCAGCGACACGGAGTTTTCAAGCCCGAGGTGAGACACTTCCGGATGGCTTTTCTCGACTTGCGAGTAGTGCGTACTAACCCGGCGCGGGCAGAATATCGGCGCGGAGCGGTGGGGGAAGCGCCAGATTTTTTGCCGGAAGCGACAATGAGTTCGGCACCCCGAGGTTGCAAACGGGGAGTGCCAGAAGCGGCTACAATAGCGCCAGGGCTGAGAGCAAGTACGACGACGACGGTGACGAGAGCGATAGATATTTAGAGGGTTTGCAGGAAAAGCAGACGAGTTACCAAGCCGCGAGAATGGCGCAGGAGAGGGCCGTACAACAGCAGCAACAGCAGCAACAGCAGCAATACCATCATCAACCGCCGCCACAACACTACCAGCAACACCAACCAACTGCCCATTACCACGAAGCTCAACAAACTTACGACCAACATCAGCAGTATCAGCAACAGCAGCACTACCAACAACCCAGCACCCAGCACCATCATCCCAGCTATGCTCAGCCCCAACAAAGCTACGCTGCGCCTCCTCCGCAGCACGGATATTCCCAGCCACAAGGCTTCAACTATGCAGAGCCCCAGCACCAGCAGTACGCGCAAGCGGCGCACCATCCTCAGCAACCTCAGCAGTATTACAACCCGCCCGCACCGTCGCACCCGGCACCTCAGCACGCCCCAGTATATTACGACGAGCCGGACCCGTACGCACAGCAGCAGCAGCAGCAACCGCATTACTCGCAGGGCTACGATCAGGGGTACCAGAGCCAGGGCAGCAGCGGCCACTACCAGCAGCTGCCACCCCAACAGCAGTATTCGCAACACTCGCAGTACGCGGAGTCGAAGGAGGAGCGAGATTATCAGGGTCGCTATCACGCCCAGCAACACCAACAGCAGGAGTACGGGGCCGAGGCGAAGCAGGAGCAGTACGATGTCGATGACCAAGCGGTGGAGGACATTTTTTCGTACGCCAGACATAACCGACTCTCGGACGTGGAGAATCTGCTGGACAGGGGGGTCCCAGTAAACGTGCGGGACCAGTACGGCAACACCATATTGTCAATCAGCTGCCAGAACGGCCACAAGAGAATAATGAAGTGCGCCCTGCGGCGAGGCGGGGACATAAACACGGTGAACTACAAGGGGAACAGCCCCCTACACTTCGCCTTCAAGTACGGATTCGGGGCCACCTTGGGTGCATACCTGATCAGCAAGGGCGCAGACGTTTCGATCCGAAATCATGACGGCCTGCTTTTCTCAGAGGAGGGCTAATACTCTACTTCTAATAAAATATAAAATATATGATTGTTGTAATGTGAATGTTTGCGTGAATTTGTTGTTGTTGGTTTGTGGTGCTTGTTGATGTGCGTTCGTGTGTTGTTTATTTCATTTCCCGACCCCCTCCCTTAGTTTTTTCAATTTCCCACCCTCCCTCTTTCTTTCCCCCTTTCTTCGCCCCTCTTTCTCCCCCCCCCCCACCCCTCCCATCGTTGACGATCTCCTAAATGTTACTCTTATAACTCGTCGCCACCCTCACCCTCCCCTTCTCCCGTCTCTTCGGACTCCTGTTAGGATTCTTCGTCTTCGTTTTCGCTGGCCTCTTCTACTTCGTCCTCGCTGTCTTCTTCGTCTTCGTCTTTCGACTTTAGCTGATTTAATATCTCTTCATTTCTTCCAGGGTGTTTTGTAGTTCCTATGAATTTGAGGACGTCCTGACCCCCATTGTTTTGTTTGTGCTTTTGTTTGTTGCTGGAGATGATTTCTCTGTTCACCTTGGTGATTGCCATGTCTAAAAGGCCTTGCCATATTGATTCAAACTTCACTCCCGAGTTCCCCTTGATGATGACTTCTAATTCGCTCTCTGATTTACACCGATTTCTCACGAGCTTTTCCATGTCGTCGTCGTTAAAGTCATTTCCTGAAAGGTCGAGCTTAATTAAGTATTTGGCGAGTTCCTGTGCGTTCTTGTTGTCAACGACTTTCTGTTCGGCAGCAGCGACATCGACTGGGTCTGCATTAGGATCATCAACCGTAGCTTGTAAAGTGGTGACTTCATCTTCAGGGAGTTTGAACAACTTAGATAGAATGTCGACGCTATCGCTTTTTAAGCCACGACCTACTATTGAAACCTCGGTGGCGTTTTTGTTCCTAAGAGCCATTGCGACGAGTACGTCAACGTCTTTTTTGTCTAGCTCTGTGCGCTCCTCTACAACCGATTTTCCATTTACAATTGGATCGCAACTCAGGATTTCCTCGGTACGATCGGTATGTTTAACAAGCGTCTTCCAAAGCCCATATTTTTTTGCTTCTCCTCTTCCCGGTAGCCCTTCTATCGACCCCTTGTTTTTGTCTAGCTTAAATCTGCACGTTATGGCCTTGTCTTTTGACACGTGTTCAAAAAGCTTTCGAATACCTTCGTCACTTAAGTGGTTGTCTTCGAGGTTGACTTCTGTCAGTGTTTTCTTTGTGTCGTCCACGATCTTGAACACATCCGGTAGGTTCTTGTCCTCAAGCATTATGTTTTCCAAAGTAAGCTGCGTCAAGTCACTTTTCTCCGCCACCAAATCCTTGATCGTTTTCAAAATCAGTGGAGACACTATTTCGCCTTTTTTATCTTTTACGCTCTCACTTTCATCAATCTGATTCCATCTCTGATCCCAAAAACTGCTCTTTTCGATTTTGCCAACACATTTGATTGGTTGTTTCTCTGATGTCAAAAAGTGGAAGCAGCTGTTAAAGAAGACGTTGTGGGCGTTGGCTGGTGGTATCCCTTGTTCTGTACTAGGTCGAGGTGGACTGTCTACCTTGACGGTAATTACTCTCTTTTCTTTCCATGCCTTGAGCGTGGCGGTAAGCAAAGAACTTAATCCTTCATCTGTGAACTTATTTTTGGAGAGAGTTAAGGTGCCTTTCAGCTTACGCTTAGCCGCCTTTGTCTTCTTGATACGCTTAGCCGCCTTTGTCTTCTTGAACTGCGTCACATAATCCGATTTCGGCCTGGCCATGAAACCCCTCACGATCTTCTGGATTTGAATTGCTGCAGCATCATCCCTATTTCGTTCTCCCTCTCCTATGTACTTGATTAGGTCACAGAGTGCGTCGGTATGATGATCCTCAAGTTCACAATCTATGAAAGAAGCGCTTTCAACCCCTCCCATGACTTTGAATGAGTCGACCATTAGTTCCAACCCCTTTTTAGAAATTCTTGCACCCTCTATCTCCGGTGTCTTCAGATTTTTGAAAAGAACATTGTACACAACCTCAAGTCGAGGCTCTTTACTTAACTTTGTCTCGTTGAGTATAAGCTGTTTGAAGGGGTATTGAGAGCCCTCTGCAATCTTTTTGAAGCGTTCGATGCAACCTCTTAAGATTCTGAGCAAACCCTCAAAGGCTGTGCTTACACTTTCATCTTCATTAAAATTATAGTCAAGCTCGACATCTTCCATGTTGAGAATTTTAAGCCTACTACATTGCAAAACTGCGCCGACGGCGACAAGTGCCTTCTCTTTGATGTCTGATTCAAGCTTAAACTCTTCTTCAGTTTTTTTTAATTTGCTTTTGAGTACCCTCCGATTAACGAGTTTGCAAAGATCCTTTAAAAACTTTTTCAAGTCTTCTTTGCCAATGAGGTTTGGCGCTACCTTGTCAGGATACATCGCAAGAATTGTGTAAAGCTTATTTTCTGTGAATGTTGTCGTGTTATCTCTGTAATGCCTCTTAAGAAACAGCTCAACTTCTTTTTTCGTAATATTATCAGCACCGTCCTTTGCCATCTTATTCATGGCTTTACTCGTTTCCCACCATTTTTTAAGAGCTTTATAGACGCGTCCGGGGCCCATAGCCAATATCAGGACTAAACCAGAGAGAAGGGATGTTGTGAAGAGAAGAACCTGAATCCAAATGTCTTCGTCAGAAGCCCGATTCTCAAAAAGCAATGCTCCGACTAACATGGTCAGAAGCGTCGAGAATCTTGCTAAGATATCGCAACCGTCTGCGTTGATTATGTTTCTTAGATGTTAAGAGACGACAGTGACAGTCAAGAGTACTGCTTCTCTCACCTTCTGCTTCTTCATTATAAGGCCGAGCTATCAAACTAAAGATGAATCCAGCGCTTGTCAAACCAACACCGATCCAAACTCCCTCGCGAGTCGCTCCTGCGGACAAAGCAATGCAAGCTAGAAGTGCTTTCTCGATGAGAAGGTAAATCTTATTCCACCAGAACTTCTCTTCATACGGTTGAAGCAAAGCGAGAGCAAGAGATTGATTTAAGAAATTCGCCTCGATCACGTCAGTTTTTTCCATTTCTTCTTCGTCCTCAAGTGGGTTGAATTTCTTCGTATCACCGGTGCATGTTAGTTCCAACCTTTCGGTGTAGATTTCTCGTCTTTCTTTCTTATTGGCAGGTTTTGATTTCTCAACATAGATTTTAATTTCGTTGTAGATAACTTTCGCCTTGCCCCAAAGCTTCCACAGAGGCAAAATTACCCAGATTGGGGTTGCAAAGCCTGCTACGATCCTTAAGATCAGGTCTTCACCTTGGGCTAGACCAGAAACGCAGGCGTTCACACCTGATAAATACGAAATGAGATAGAGGAACAGGAAAATGTTGAACTCGTACTTTTGGCGTTGTTTCTCAAACTCGTGGATGTTTTCCTTCGATAAATCGTCATATGAAGAACGCTCGGAAAAGGTGGGTATCGGCTTCCTCTTCTTCCGGCTGTAATGCCTCTGTTGTTGTAAGACTCTCATGAGGAGAGTATCAGCCCAGTCAATTTTGGACCAAACAATTTTTTCATTCTTGTTGAATCGGATGTGATTGAGGATTTTTGTTTTAACCCTAAATTTGGTTGGTTCTTTTTCCTCATCATTTTTATCACTATCCTCCTCGTCAATTGTCTTGTACTTGCTATAAAGAGTCCGAAGAAAGTACTTATGGACAACGACAAAAAGCCCGTAACACACCACCCAGACTAGGAGGGATAAGAATATAGACCCAACAGCAATTTCTCTATTAGGTTGTAGCTGCAACGTGACGAGTAATCTGTTAGGTGTGGAACTTGGTCGAGACTTGGCATTGTAATTTCCTCGTTCCTTACCTGTATTAGGATACAGCAGAAGAGAGCAGACCCAAAAATCACGATAAAAGCCGCAAATGTTGTGAAACGCCTATCTTTCTCGAACCGCTTTGAATTGAAGAATAATCTCGCCCTTAAAAATAAAGGTATGAAGAAGACGATGCCAAAGATAATCAGCGCCGTGTCCATCACCTGAAATGAGGGAGGGGTTAGTCTCAAAGATAATCATGTCTTATTTAGCTTTGCCTTACCCAGTCTGAGGCTCCAAGGAGCTGGCAAAGAAAGGTGGGGAATAGAAGGTTCCCATTTGCCCAAAACACGAGAATCGCCGAAACGTAGTCAGAGTCGTCGTCGTCGCCTTTCAAAGCTTTCCATACAGAATCGTGCTTGGATAACTTGACAATTGCGGAGATCACCCAGAGGAAAATGAAGTGAGGGAAGCTTGCGAGGACGAGCTGGAGCGCGAAGAAAAGTGATTGCAGCGGAATGAGCTCCTCTGTTGTGAATTTGGCAGCTATCACTAAGATTGGGCCAAAGAAGAAAGTGAGGGCGAGAGTTATGTACATGGTGTCGGCGCTCGCGTCTTGTCGCGACTCTAGTCCGTTCAAAAGTTTGTACCAGAACCGTAACATGGCTAAGAGAAGAGTCAATGACATAGTAATCTGGAGGGAAAGCTTAGCTATCGGGTGAATTGAGTGAACGCTAAATATGAGCATTGGCGTTGATATGCCTAAAGCTAAAAGTGAAATGAGGATCGGAAGACCTTTATCCTTGAGCTCGGAGCGACCGTACATCTCGTTCGCCCAGGTCCCTGTTAAAGCGACGAAACTGAGTCCAAATATGGTAAAGTAGAGTGAAGCCAGTACTAGTTTTAGAGTTGGGGACCAATCAGTAATGACCGGCGCCCAGAAGAGGAAGATGAGGGGAGGGCCAAGGTGAAGAAGTAGAAATGTGACAGGGTTCAGGAATTTTGCGTCTTCGTCGTCTAATTCGGCCGTGAAAAAGAATGACAACATAAATCCGACCACGACGCACGTAATGGCAACTGCCAAGAAGAAATTATTGCTAGATATGCTGCTAATCATGCCGTTCTCTGTGCCAAAACAAGCTTCGAGGAACGGCTTGATGAATAGCCCGATTAAAATTATACTTGTTCCGAAACCGGATTTTGCTTTTACCTCCATATCTGAATCAATGGACGTTTTGCCGGCAGGCAAAGGTCTGGTCATAGCAGCAATGAGACCAAAAGTTGTTGGTGTATTTATGATGCATTGGAGCACCAAGAGTACAGTCGGATGTGAACCTTCGATTGCGTAATGCAACATGACGGAAGAGAGGATTAAAGGTAGAGAAAAGATCAACAATAAACCGTTATGTTTAGCAGCATCCCTTCCATTATCTCTATCCTGTTTAATAAGATAAGATGTGATCAGGAAGGAGATACCGCTGAGAAAAACGAAAATTGACGCATGGATGACGCCAAGATTCGTGTTGAGGTGAAGAGCGCTTTCGGGGTCTTGGTCGTAGAGGGGAATACACCAAAGAAATACTATTATGGCAGCACATGGGAATGTGAAGGGAAAGCCAAATACGCAGCTCGAAATGAGTAGTGTCGCAGCTGCAAGACTGAAGCAGACAAGACAGATTGTCTTTGTAGTAGCTTCATCTGCGCCACCTTGGAAGTAGATTAGGTAACACACGTAGAGAGAAAGGCACGTAACACCGTACATAACGAAGACAAGCGGATGCTTGAAGAATGAAATCAGGCTGAAGACGACTCCACAAAAAAGTGGAATCGTAGGAAGGGCGGCTAAGACCCCAGCAGTAACCTGGAAGATTACCTTCTGCTCCTCTTTGACGGCGAAATAGAGGCAGACGGAGCTTATGGCTGTGAAGATGAAAATGAAAATTGACGTAGCGAAATCCTCTCTCGGGAACCATTCGCCCCTGTACATGAAATAGATGGTCGCGAGCCCGGCTACTCCCACATAAGTTGAGCTTACTGCGACTTCGTATGTCTGGGCATCAAGGAAGAAGACAAGCCCCGAAGCGATTACTATCGGAGGGGCGACGACGAACCCCAAAAGACTTCGGAGGAAATCTTCACGGCGTACAAATTTCCAATCTTTGACCATCTTGTCCGAAATTTCCTTTTTAAAAAAGTGTATCTTATACGTCGCGCTTGCGAGTAAGGCTATGAAGACTGCACCTGCAAGGAGCCCGTAAATCATCACAGACAGCCAGCCAGCATTTTTTACCTCGCTAAGCACAAGTGCTGGTGGGACACATGTTAGAAGGTGATAAATTATTAACGTCGAGACTAAGACTACGAAAACCGTATTGCCTTTGGCCGAAATCGTAGGGGCTTCTTCGTAATCTCTCTTCTTCAAAAACAAATTGACTGCTTGATAGAGCAGGGTCATGATGGCAAAACTGAGCAAAAGGAAGGTTATGATGGTCACCGGTGAGCCGACGCCGCGTCTTGCAATCTCAAAGTGTTCGAGTCCAAGAATGATTCCGACACTCCCAATGATTATGACGGGGACAATAAGAAAGATCAAGAGACCGTTCCTAAATGTTTCCCAATTATCATCGGTGACCTGTAGTCGGATTAAATCCGCCGAATCTGGGGTGTGCTTTCGATAGAGGCCGTTGTCGAATCTGGAGAGAGAGGGGGGGGGGGG
>BRXX01000339.1:49325-85751 GCA_030267905.1 Triparma verrucosa
CCCCCCCCTTGCATATACAACTGCTTCCGGAACTCCCCCCTTTCCACCACCGCGGCCCCTAACCCCACCTTTCCTGCCCACCTCCAAGGAGCCGAAATGAGCGCTCAAAACCCAGGCACAACTGCCAGTGACTTCCCAGTCGGGATGACTACGTGGTCTAGCGAGCGAAACCACGGTCAAACTTATACGTCTTCCTACACCCCCAACCACAGCGAGAGGCTTCGAGTAACGCGCACGGCCTCTAACCTACAAGCACCGCCAGTTGTCTCCGCCTTTGTTGAGAGCATCCGAAATGTAAGGGTTGCTACCAAGCGGGGGGGCTGCTGTTCGGCCGACCTCTGTTGGAATATACTCTTTCACCTCGTATTCTTATTTCTGGGAGTAGAGAACCTAACTGACGGTTTATCCTCATGTAGATTGTGTGGCGAAATGGTGAGTGAGAGTACCAGCGACCGGCCACGCTTCATAACTCTCACTTCTCGCTTCGCTCCTCGGCGCACAGGGAGCCGAAGAATGCAAGAAATACAACAATTGGGACGACGAATGCGACCCTTACGACGAGAGCAGCCCAGGTCAAAGTGTATACTTGTTTTACCTCTTCTACGCTCTTATTGTTTATCATGCATCATGCGGCAGCTATACTGCAAAGTATCTTACAAACATGAAGGATGCTTCCGCCCTTGACGCCTACATAAATAAGGTGCGGAAGAAGAAGATGGAAGTAAGCGCCTCAATTGATTGCTACCACTACGAGAGGAAGACAACAGGAACGGGCAAGCACAGAAAAACTCGAATGGTGAAGGTAACGTCATATAGAGAGACACGAAACTGGCTGTACGAAGGCTGCGTTGACTACAGCTCTAATGGTGTGGACAGCGAGGGCTTCTTGGTCGTCAGGGTCGAGTCGCGAGTCGAACAGGAATTCGGTGACGCGGCATCTGGTGAAAATTTCGAGAGTTTATGTGCCAAAATCATTTCCGACAACAAGAATCGTGACCATCACATAAATCTCACGAAACATTTTGATCTCGAAGGCATTGAGGAAAAGCAGCTGCTGCGTAAGGATCCCAAAACCCCAAAAGAGAGGAGGGATCTAGCGTGGTGCTCTTACTTTCGTCTCTTCTTGTTGAGCTTCATACCCTTCGCTTCGACAGCTTACTTCATTTTTTTCCAACGCCTCGCCGGGGGAGCAGTGTTGCTCTTCAAGAAGAAACTCTTCCTCGATGCACAGCCGGAAGTTGTGGAAGTAGAGCATTTTGCCCGGGCCGTGCCGCTTGCGACCGCCGTTACCGAAAGCGACGCTTACTGGTCCAATATTCAAGCCCGAACCAACAGCAATGCGGTCTTGGTGGAGGCTGTTAACGTCGATATTGAGGGGGGCGAATATTAAGAATTAAGAATTTTAAGCTGTATAAGAAGTTGTATTTTTTCTTCACTCATCCTCATCATCCTGTTGAAAGAAGACACTCCAAACCCAAAACTGCGGCTTCGCCTTCCCTCCCGCTCCACCCTCGTCCACCCACGCCATGCCCTCCCTGACCAAAGTCTCCACCGCCCTCTCCGCCCTCTCCTCCGTCCAACCCTTTACATTAAAAATCTCGGAAATCGAGAAGCACCCCTTTTCCCCTGTTTCGTCGGACTGTGCAACCGTCAGCACATCGGTGTGGTCGGAGCTCAGCACCGTTGGCACGCTGACCACGTACGGCTTTTTTTCCAAGGTAACGATCCTGAACCCTGCGAGGAGTGAAGAAAGAAAGACGAGTATAATAAATTAGTGGATAGTGGCCGAGCCGAGGACAACTCCACGAAATTTTGCCTTCGTCCTCGCAGCACCGAGACGAAGCTCCTCACCTCCCCCAAGGACGCCCAGCTTGGAGATCGACAGAAGTATATCGTCCGTCGATACCTTCGTCATGGACGAACCCTTTTTCCGCAACAGCCTCTTCACCTCCTCCACCGAACAGACACCGCCATTCTTGGTCCTGGTGGCCATGCAAACCTCTGCCGCCTTCACAGCCACTTCGTAATAATAGTCTCCGATTCCCAACGCAGACCCCAGCAGAGTCTGCTTCGAAGATATGGGGTCGATATTCAGGAGCGCGCACATCTTGAGAAACTTAGAGCGGAAGGCGGGGTCCGTCTTTATGCTGTCAGCGTGCTGTGTGGCGAACTTGGTCAGCTCACTCTCAAGGCTGGACAGCGAACGCTTCACAAATTCAAGGTCGCCCTCGTTTAGGTCCTTGGCGAGAGCCTGCGCCGCAGAGGAAGTATCATTACCGCTCTTGGTGGCCTTCTTCTTCCCCACGCCGACGCCGCGTCGACGATGGGCCATGATCTAGGACAGGAAGGCTTGCGGCGGGGGAGCGAAGATCTAGACTGTCCCTTTTTCGGCTGTCTGTCGCTTACAGAAACTGCGTGTGTGCGTTTGTATAAAGCTGGAGGGTGCAGAGAAAAATGTACAGCGCGGTGTCTATCAATTTGGCGGTTTACTAACGACAAATGAATCTTTGGTGGAAGGATTCCCTTCTTTCTGACCTGGGTAACCCCCTCCTCAATTTTATTGTGTTTCATCACTTTACCTCGCGTACCGCTCTTTACACAGTATGCTTTTCGTACTACTCTTATTATGCCTCACCATGGTAACGCCTCTAACTAGCCGTCCAGTGGCAATTGTCACCGGGGGTACGCGTGGGATAGGAGCCGGCATAAGTGAAGCACTGCTGGCGTCATCGAGCGAGCCCTTTAATCTGATCCTGAACTACGGCAGCAACAAGGAGGCCGCAGAGAAGACGGCCAAGGCCCTGAAGGAGAATTGGCCGGAATCGCAGATTGAGCTGGTGGGCGGCGACTTGACTAAGCCCAGCGTCCGTGAGGAGATATTCAAATGCTACGACAAAAAGTTTGCCTCTGCACGTCTTGCGGCTGTGATTCATAACGCCGGTCAGTACGTTGGTATAACTGCGGATAACTGCGAGGGTGTCAAGCCCGTCCCCATTTCGTTCGGAGACGGTTCCATTCTGAAGGAGGGTTTCGGTGCGATGCACTATTATCAAAAATTGTACGGTGACGCTTTCATCGACTTGATGGAGCGTGGACTGGAGAGGATGTCTGAGGAGGCGCCGGGCTCACTCATTGGAATTTCTTCGCCGGGGTGCACTCAGCAGTACAATCCGAACGCAGGTTACGACATGCCCGGCTCCGGGAAGTGCATCATGGAGTACTCGATGCGCCTCTTTGCCCTGAAAGCGGCCAAGAAGAAGTGTAACTGCAATGTCGTAATTCCTGGTGAGAAGAAAGCATCAATTGCCTTTGTTATTATCTATATCTAAAGTTCTAACTCGTCGCAGGCGTCACTGAGACAGAGGCTTGGGGCCGGCTGGCCGACACGAGGGGAGCGAATCGTGACGAGATGGTGGCTGGAATCGCGTCTCGAATCGTGCCGATGGAGTGCACCATGACTCCAAGGGAGCTCGGCGACGTCGTTGCCTTCCTCTGTTCGAAACCCGGCCGCTGCATCACAGGTGTCTCCTTGCCGGCTGATTTTGGCGTACATCTCAAAACGTAGGAGAGCATGAAAGTAATCATAAGTTCTTACGCTTACTTTTTCTTACTTTTATTATTCTACTATCTAGTTTCTACAATTCTATGCATCTCCTACTGATCACTGATCACCGTTCACCTCCTCCTGCTCTTTCCGATGCTCCTCTTCGCCTTCGACTTCGCCCTCGGGGTCTGAGAATTCCTCTTCCTCGCGTGCCTGACGTTCGCAAAGCTGACGTCGCTGTCGTCACTGCCATCGCAGCTGTCCTCGCTGCTGTCTACGCTGTCACCGTCCTCTGACTGTAAATACGCGGCGGAGCGCTTGAGGACTGGAGGGTTGAGGCCGAGGTACGACTTGCGGGCCGGGATCTCGTCTTCGTCGTCATCGGAATCCTCTTCGAAATCCTCTTCGAAATCGAAGTCGTCCCTTTGCTTTTTCTGGCCCTGACCCTTGGCCTTCGATGCGGTCGTGGCGGGAGACGAGAATGAAAGCTTCGTCTTGGTCGTCTTGGTCTCCCCGACGGTGGCGCGGATCTTCTTCCTACTCTGGTGGAGCTTTCCGCGGTCGAACGGACCGAGGGGAGGGGAAGAGGGGGACGGCGGCGTGAAAGAATGGACTGTGGAAGGGTCGGAGGCGAAGGAGCCCTCCGATTCGGAAGAGGAGTCGGATTCGCTCGCATAGACCTTGGCGTTCGTGGTGATGACCGTGAGGGGGATGTACCTGGACTTCAAGCTGGCCTTCTTCTGCTTCTTCCTCGACGGAGCTTGCGCCTTCTTCTTGTGGCCGGTCGTCCTGCTCTTCTTCCTGTTCCTCTTCTTTTTCTTGTCGCTCAAGGTCGCCTCCTCATAGACAATCCTCTCGCGGTTGTAGACCCCGATCGCCTCGTCGTCCGAGTCCAAATAGCAGGCGGACCTAGACCCGGGGCGGATGCGGTCCTGCTCCTCGTTGTCGAAAGTCAAGATGAAGGGGAGGAGGCGGCCCCTCATCTCCTCGGTGAGAGAATCATCGTCAGAGTCGTTAGGGTCGCTTTGTCCCCTGGAAGGGTTAGGCCTCCTCTCCACCGTGACGTACGACGTCGTTGGGGTAGTCGCCTCCTGCGCCTTCTTTTGCTTCTGCTTCTTCTGAACTTTTGCCACCTTGGACTGCTGCTTCGGCGCCGACTTGACGACCGTGACCTTGAGCTTCCTCAGCCTGACCGGTTTTGGACTCGGCGGCGTGAAATCAACACTGGATTCGACATCGATATATTCGACCTCTTCCATCGCCGCATCCTCCATTCTAAGAGAGGCCACAGCGGCAGCGTTCCTACGGGGGCGACTGGGCATCGTTTAGGAGCGCTATCTTGTTCGAGAGGAGGAGAGCGGTTGCGAGAATGTTAGAGCCCATCGGCGTCAGCAGTTCGGGCCTGAACCATTTTGCCTTTAATCGTCGACGTTGATTCTAGTTTGATTAATTAGTGCTTTCTAAAGACAATCAAAACGTTTTGTGATAAAATTGAGGACGTATCACTTACGTTGTGATGAGATATGATTGTTGATTATCAGCCGAATGTCAGAAAAATTCTGCCAAATTGTAATACTTTCTCTCAACCCATTCTCTCAACCCACGAACGTCGTAACAATCTACCATTATTAAAATCAATATTCATAATCATCATTCACCCCCTACAACACCATCAAACCCACACCACTGCGTGTTGTTGTATTGGTTGATTGGTGACTGACATACTCTGATGGGAGGATGCACATCAATCGGTTCGTCGAATACAATCACTCGACCGGACGGCAACGGCGTTGACTTTCTGAAAATCTACGACTTCTTAGAAGAGGTGAGGGTTACGCTCGCTTTCCCACTTTACGCACGCCGTTGTTAACACAATCCTCTCCTCACAACCGACCCCTCAGGTTGGACGCGGGCAGTTCGCTGCAGTCCACAAGGTCCGCCTCCACAGCTGTCCGTCGAAATGCTTTGCGGCGAAGGTAATAAAGAAAGGTGTGACATTTGTTGACGGGGTGGTCCACACGCCCTTGTCGAAGGAGGCCTTGTCGCGTGAGGTCGATATCCTTCGGGTTCTGGAGGTAAGAAAGCAGGGAATCACTTTCTGCTTTCAACGAAACCTTTCACCAATTATAACTCATCGCTTCGTCCTGTTAACGCACAGGGGAAGAAGAATGTGGTGAATCTCCACAGCGTTTTCGAGTCGCCTGCGAAGATTTTCATCGTGACGGAGCTCTGCGCCGGCGGCGACTTGTTCACGTACTTGAGCTCTCAGAGGTCGGGAAAGATTTCGTTCGGGGATTTGTCTTGGATCGGCTACCAGCTCTTGAGCGCCGTGGACTTCTGCCACGCCCACCACATCATGCACCGCGACATCAAGCCAGAGAACATCATGTTCAAGCACCAAATGGACCAGTCGCCCTTGAAGCTGATCGACTTTGGGTGCGGGTGTTTCATGAACAAAAAGCAGGGAGGCGAGCGAGCGCATTCGAAAGACAGCGACGAGAACGAAATTGAGGTGAGCTACAGCGAAGAGCGATGCCACGAGGTGACTGCAGTATCTAACTTTAAATTGTATCCAGTTCGCAACTGTTTTTGCCGGAACCCCGTTCTACGTTGCTCCGGAGGTTTTCGGGGGATGCTACTCGTACTCCGCTGACGTCTGGAGCATCGGTGTCATCATGGCCGTCATCATGGCTGGATACCCCGCAACGGACGTTCAAGAGGCTTTCGACCTGATGCAGGAGATCCAAGGTCGCGATCTGAGGAACTTCCCGGGCATGCCGAGCAACCTCCCCGAGGCCTACTTTGACTTCCTCGACCGTCTGCTGAACGTGAATGCCAACAGGCGAGAGAGCACGGCCTCTCTGATGAAGCACGACTTCACTCGTACAGCCCATGACTTTGGAACGAGCGAGGACTCTCAACAGGTGAGAGCTGAGAATGGATTCAGGCCGCGATGCAGCCAACTCACAAACAACAACTTCTCTGTGACTCGCTTCGCCCGTGACACCCGTCGCAGCTGCTGCAGGCACACGGGGCCGACGGCAAAAAAAAGAGGCGCCCGTCTTTTCTGGACGACGAGTTGACCCAGAGCATCGGCCGCCACTGCACGTATCTGAATTTCCTCCATTTCCAGACCAAGGCTGCCGTGCTTATCGCGGCGAGCTTGACCCAAGCTCAGCTGTTGAAGGTACGAAGTGTTGTGCAATAGAGACTGTATCGGACTCTTCATAATTCTAACTCGACGTAGCTCCTTGTCGTCCTAGAGGCGTCGACTATGGGCGATCTGGGGATCGTCACCTTGTGGGAGGTTCGCGAGGCTCTGAACAGCATCGGGGAGGTGGACCTTCTGGAAGACTTCGGGCAAGAGGGCCGCACGTACAACCGCTACGCATTTGAACTCGCAAAGCTCAAAAACCTGGTCACAAACTACGCGCAAGTGCCCGTGCCGAAGTCCCCAAGGAACCGCAACTCTACCATGGTGGCGGGGGCGGGGTTGGGGTTACCGGCAGCAGGTAACTCTGCCCAATTCCTCAACATCGGAACTGAAGTAGGCGCAAAAAAGTTTACGAAGAAGAAGAAATTCGACTTGGGGGGATCTGTTCACGGAACTCGCGCCTTTGGGTGACCGACGACGAACGACGCCAAGGACTTAATTAACAAAATTCCGTATTCACTATTAAATTCGTTATCGCTCATCACTAACATTATTATTTGGTGATTTCGAGGTCCTTCTCCAGCACTTCAACCTCCTCAAGGATCGCCCTTTCGATAGCTAGCCCCTTCTCCTTGAGGCTCTCGACAGCCCTTCCAGCGATGGACCCTTCGTTTTCGAAGAATATCTTCTGCGCCTTGACGGAGTTGGTGGCAGAGCCGCGAACCCGCAAAGCCGCCCGTTGCAGCTGCGAGGAGAGGAGCGAAGCGGAGAATTAGAATTACATAGCGAGGGGGGGGGGGGAGAAGAAGCGGCCGAGGCTACTACAATCAATCGACGCTGTAGCTCCTTACCTGCTCCTCGGTTAGAGCCAACTCCTTTCCTACAAACTTCTCTCTTAACATGACCTTCTCATCATCGGTTTGCACCTTGCATGTGTTGTCTGTATCGGCAAAGTCCTTATCGAAGTCGAACCTGACCTTCTTCGCCGCCTCCCTGCACCTGCTGCGGATGGACTCCGGGAACTTTGCAGCCTTTGTGTAGACGAATGCTCCGCCGTAGCCGTCCCAGGCATCGTTTGAGCCTCTGTAATAAACGAAAGCGAACGGATCGACTCCGTCACTCCCGTCGGACCAGTCGATGATGTACCAGTCATCCTGATAGTGAAGGTACTCGTTATCGTGATTGATCATGTGTCCACCTAGCTCGCTATCTTGCTTGAACCTCTGGACCGCGTCTCTCGTGAGGAACTCCCCGTCCGGCTCAGAGATGCGCCAGTTAAGAGATCCGTAAAAACTATTGGTCGAAGACGAGGAAGTGAAGAGGTGCAGCTGGCACGGGAAGCGGTCGAAGAGCTCGTTCTGACCGGACGTGATGTAGAGAGGCCCGTCAAACCACGAGACGGGGAACTTCTTAACAACTACATCACTTGAGGGAACGGGGTAGCTCCCGTCGTCCGGCCTCTGAGGAACGCAGGCCATTTGACTAACCGCACACTGTTGGTCGGTGGGTGGGAGGGGGGGGGATTAGGTTGGGTTGAGTTGGGTGAAACGAGTACCGAGGGAGCGAAGTGATTTGAGGGATTTTTATTTTGATATTTTAGTAGCAGCGTCAATAAATCGATATCTCGTATACGCGCCTCGAAAGTTCTCACCTTGTTGAATTCGCCGACGACAGTATTCTCGAACAAGTCGCCGCACTTTATCTGGCAGCCTATCTCGTCTTCCTTCGATGCACAGCCCTGGATGCAGGCAACGTTGGCCAGGCAATTCGGATTTGTTATGCACTTAGCGAGGGGGAGCCGACATTTATCTGCCGGACGATGGTCAGGGGGGAGGGGGGGGGGCAGTTAGAAAGCTAGTTCAGCGTTCAGGAGGGCGTGGGCCAGTAGTAGGGTCGAGAGTGAAAACGATGAGGTAGCGAAAGACACCCTTCATTGTGGAATGACCCGTTTCACGCTGCTTACCTAACAAGCACAAACCTATAGCCTTCCCGTCACTAGCGTCTGCGCCGGTTGCGCCTCCCACCAGCAGGCTCACGCTCAACAGGGCCGCAGGGACCACCTTGTTAAGGTTAAGATTGGGGAGCGGCGTGGGCTTCGGCATCGCTAGCCTCCAGCTCCCTGTTTGGGTTATTAGCGCGATAAATAACACTAACCGCAGCATATTTGACAAAAATTAACGAGTGAAAAACACTAAGTGGGTAAACTGAGCGTTTTTGATCCGAGTCAGCTCAGAGTGGTCAGTCAGGCAACTCTACCAGGCTTATACTAGAAATCGCTGCCACGCCGTCAGCTTCCGTCTTTTGACTAATTTTTCTGGGTCCTGTCCACCGAAGTAACTTCCGCCCCGTTCACCATGTCGAATCCCACTGCAGCGTTCGTGGTTCTCCTGCTCAGCAGTCTGCAGCCGGCAGCATTTGGTTTTTTGCCTGCGCCCTTTGCCTCCCTAGGCTTCCCTGCCGTGAGCGGATCTCGATGCAGGACGGATATCAGGGCGAGCACGTTGACGAGGAGCGACGAGTTCTCGGTTGATAACCCCATGAAGGTGCTGATAGGTGAGAAATTAGGCTGTTTGTGAACTGAGTTGGAGCGCAAGCTGACACTGTAACTTTACCAAAAACTCGATTACAGCTGGCGCTGGCGTGGGAGGGCTTTCCCTAGGCTGCGCTCTGAAGAAGCAGCCCGGCGTTGAGGTCACCGTACTGGAGAAGACGTCTGAGTTCAAGAGGTGAGAGAGTTTTTTTAATCCTAGGTGTTCAAGTGAAGTGAGGCTTGATGGAAATGAGAACTGAAGGAAGCGACGCGACCGAAAACGGGGAGAAGAACGCGAATTCCTCAAACCTCTAACCCCCTCACAGGTTTGGAGGCCCCATCCAGCTCGCCTCGAACGCCCTCCAGATCCTGAAGGAGATGGACGCTGACGTCTACGGGAAGGTTCAGGCGAAATTCACCAACACCGGAGACAAGACCAACGGCATCAAGGACGGGGTTAGGGACGAGTGGTACGCCAAGTTCGACTTGGGAACCCCCGCTGTCGACAGGAACATGCCTTACACCGGCGTGATCGACCGCCCCGACCTGCAGGAAATTCTGCTGGAGAAGCTCCAGGGGAACGTCAAGAACGGCGCAGGAGTTGAGAGCTACGAGAGACACGACGGAGGCGTCAAGGTGAAGATGGACGACGGGACGGTCATCGACGGAGACGTCCTGATCGGCGCGGACGGAATCTGGAGCAACGTTAGGGCAAGTATGAGGGAGGAGCCGGCGAGGGGAGATGGCAGCGGCGTCACCTACTCGGGGTACACTGTCTTCGCCGGCGAACTTGCTTACGACAACCCGACCAACGGAGAGGTGGGCTACGCGGTCTACATCGGTCCGGGGCAGTACTTTGTCATCACCGACATCGGCAAGGGGAACTACCAGTGGTACGCGTTCTTGGCAAGGGAACCGGGGAGCGCAGCGAGCGAAGAGAAGCCAGACGGCAATGTCAAGTACCTGTCTGACATCTTCGAGGGCTGGTCCGCCGACGTTCACGCCATCCTGAAGGCCACCCAGGAGCACGAAATCGAACAGCGCGACCTGTACGACCGCCCCCCCTCTGTCGTCAAGCCCTGGATTGACGGGCCGGTCGCGCTACTAGGCGACAGTGTGCACGCTATGATGCCCAACCTCGGTCAGGGCGGGTGTCAAGCCATCGAGGACGCCATGGTTTTGGGGGAGGAGGTGAGAACGAGAGAGAACGAGTGAGAAAGAGTGAGAACGAGTGAAAACTCGTGATTGAAGTAGCCGAGGGAGATCTGCACTAACAACTAGTCTCCTCCACTTGTCACAGCTCGCGAACGTCAAACACCGCAACAACATTCAGGGCGCACTGGACAGCTACAGGAGCCGCCGCCTCGTGAGGAGCGCCGCCGTGCAGGGCCTGAGCCGCTTCGCCTCAGACATCATCATCCGCGGCTTCGACACCCCCTTCAAGTACGTCGACGGAAGGTTCGAAAATTTCAACTACGCAGGAGTCGTGACTAGGATGCTCCAGCCCATTCTGCCCATTTTCTTCTCCGTGCAGTTCAACTTTCTCTACGACGGCTACAAGAACAAGTACGGCCTGGATCTGAAGAACGGAGCTGCTCTGTTCGCCATCGGCTCTGTTCTCCTCATTTTAGCTGCAGGCAGCGTGGGAGAAGTTGGTATCCTCGGCAGTCTGGGACTCGAGGGATTATTGGGTGGTGAAGGGATGGAGGCAATTTTCGCGTCACTCCAGGATCTTTTCTAAGAAGGAGGTAACTGTATTTTGATTTTGCATAAAATGATTTGGTCTTTTTTTCGATCTTTTTTTCGATTTTCATTTTTCACCTCTGGACTTACTGTAAGTGTATTTCGCGTCATCGTCGTCTCTAAATGCAGTATTCAACTTCTAGTAACACACGGAAGCGCTCCCTGTCCTGACAACCCGGACCGTCGCCGCTAGAGCAAAAGTGGCTCATAGAATGCCATGATGACGATGCGTTTGTAAGTGAGGTTGTGAGGTATTTCATCTTCATTCTCACCACCTAACCGCTCACCGCACAGTTGACAATGCCTCCTGGAACGAACTCAAGAAGCGACGATACGACACAGAAGGTCACTCAACCTTACGGTCCGTATCCTTCTGATACTCCTATTCCCTTCTGCGAGAATGGCAAGCCCTCCTCTGTCGATGCGAGGGACATTGGAACTCCTGATGAGTGGGTGAAGCGCGACGGAAGGTGAGTTCTTTTCGTTCGTTCTGTTCGTTCGACGATTGACGAAGCCTTATTCCGCTCACACGACACATTAACATGTTAACAAAACCTTTCAGGATGGTTCGTTTGACTGGCCGCCATCCTTTTAACACCGAGGCTCCCCTGAAGCTCCTCCACGACACCGGTTTCATCACGCCCCCCCATTTGCACTACGTGCGCAACCATGGCGCTGTGCCTAAGCTGTCGTGGGATCATACCGTGAAGTTCAACGTCCTCTCCGGTGGCGTCAAAGAAATCTCGATGGATGACATTCTCAACTTCCCGTCCATCACTCTTCCCATCACTCTCGTGTGCGCTGGAAACCGTCGCAAGGAGCAGAACCTCGTCAGGCAAACCATCGGTTTCAACTGGGGCGCCGCTGGAGTCTCCACCAGCGTCTGGACCGGAGTTCGTCTCTCCACCATCCTCGACTCCCTTGGCGTCCCATCCGACACCAGGTACGAGCTTCTGTCGACGCCACTGTAATACGCACTCTAACACAAACACCCCTCTCTTGTCGCTTCGCTTGTCGCAGGGGCCTCCACTGCGAGATGATCGGGGTCGAGGACCTTCCCAACAAGGTCGGCGACGGTCCCTTCCCCGAAAAATGGGGCGCGAAGGTGAGAGGAAGGTTTAAGGGAAGGAGAGGGGAGGAGAACGAGTAGCTTTATCACGACATGTGAATCAACGATCCGTTCCGCTTCTAAACGTAACTGCTGTCAACCTTCTTCACGGTTTTTAACGTCGTAAAAACCTCCCCCTTTCCTCCTCGCTTCGCTCGTTGCTCAGGTCAAGTACGGCACCAGCCTCCCCCTCGCCAAGGTCATGAACGAGGCCAACGACATCTTTCTCGCCTACGAGCAGAACGGTGAGCGCCTAAAGCCCGACCACGGCTACCCCATCCGCGTCATCATCCCCGGTTACATCGGCGGCAGAATGATCAAGTGGTTGGACAAGGTCAACATCATCGAGCACGAAACCTACAATCACTACCACTACCACGACAACCGCATCCTCCCCCCGGCCGTCACCTACGAGGAGTCCTTGAAGGGCAAGTGGTGGTACAAGCCGGAGTACATTTTCAATGAGCTCAACATCAACTCTGCCATCGCCGCTCCCGACCACGACGAGACCCTGAGCCTCATCAACCACCTCGGGGAGCCCTACACGATCAGGGGCTACGCGTACTCCGGAGGAGGCCGCGCTGTTTCGCGCGTTGAGGTGAGAAAGTCGAGACGGAGCAGCTGTGGAATGTTGCGAGAATTGACATCGCTCGGGCCTCGCCGCAAGCGGCTCGCAACGGTTCTCGCTTTGCTCGGTTCGAAACTTGCTGATAATCAAAAATATTCTTTTCTTCTTCCTCCTCCTCCTCCTCCTCACCCTCTTCGCAGGTCACCCTCGACGACGGCGTGACGTGGTCCCTAGCCGAAATCATTCGTACCGAGGAGACCACGCCTCACGACATGAAGTGGTGCTGGGTCTTCTGGAAGCTGATGATCCCGACTTCTGCCTTCGTCGGTGCGAAGGAGATCATGGTCAGAGCAACCGACGAGGCCTCCAACCGTCAGCCTCGTGATTGCACGTGGAATCTGATGGGGATGGGGAACAACAACTACTTCAGGATTAAGATCCACAACTCCAACGGCGTTCTGCGCTTCGAGCATCCCGATCTCGCCGGCATGCAGCCCGGCGGCTGGCTGACTCGCAAGGGAGGCAAACTCAAGAGTGCCGGCTACGGCCTCATCGCCGACATCGAGGAGGCGAACGAGCTCGAGGAGGCCAAGCAGGTGAGAGTGTGCGAGGAGCAAAGCGACGAGCTGAAAAGGCGTGTGTAATGAATATTGACGTACATGCTCGACACTTCCATATGTAACGGTGCCGCTGCCAAATTCTTCGCCATTTCTAACGTCACCGACGCCCCTTATATTGCGACTCGCTTCGCTCGTCGCAGCAAAAATCCCAACCCGCTGCCAAGTCCGCCAGCTACGACCCTAACGCCAAGAAGTTCTCCATGGCCCAGGTCGAACAACACGACACCGAGGACTCCGTCTGGATCGTCGTCGAAGGAAAGGTGTACGACTGCACCCCGTACCTTGAAGAGGTGAGAGGGCACTTTACGAGATATCGACGTCCGTCTCTGGATTTCCCACACTGCTACATTATTCTAACTCGTCGCTCCGCTCCTCACGCAGCACCCCGGCGGCGCAGATTCCATAATGATCAACGCCGGAATGGACGCGACCGAAGACTTCCAAGCGATTCACTCCACCAAGGCGACCAAGTTGCTGGAGCAGTACTACATCGGCGATCTCGTTACGGAGGAAGAGGAAAAAAGTAACGTAGTTACTGTTCAGGAGAAGAGGGTTGCCCTCAACCCGAAGAAAAAAGTTCCCCTCGCTCTACAGGAGAAGATCGTCCTTTCTCACGATTCGTTCCTCCTCAACTTTGCGCTCCCCACGCCCGACACGACGTTGGGATTGCCCACCGGAAACCACATATTCCTGTCCGCCAAGGTCGACGGCAAAACCGTGATGCGCCGCTACACCCCCGTCTCAAGCGACTACGACGTCGGTTGCGTCAAATTCGTTATCAAGGCTTACCCTCCCGCGCCGCCTCGCTTCCCTGATGGAGGCATTTTTTCGCAGCATCTCGACGCCCTCAAAATAGGCGAAACCATTGACTTCAAAGGTGAGAACGAGGCGACGACCTATAGAGCTGAGAAGGCACGCTTACGATACCAACATCCGTCTCCGGAACTACAAAAACATTGTACATTGCCGCGTTCAACTCACACTTTCGCTCGTGGCAGGACCCGTCGGCGAGTTCACGTATAACGGAGAAGGAAAATTCACCGTTGATCATAAGCCCCATTCCGCGAAGGTTTTCTGTATGATAGCGGGAGGAACTGGAATCACACCTGCGGCGCAAGTCGCCGCCGATATTCTCAGAAATCCCGAGGATCCCACCACTATTAATCTCATTTTCGCCTGCCGCAATGAGGGCGACCTTTTACTCAGATCCACCCTCGACCGTTGGGTCGAGGAGTACCCGAGTCGCATCACGGTCCACTACATTTTATCGGATTCCTCCCCGCCCGGTTGGACTCACTCTACCGGGTTCGTCTCAGAAACACTCTTCCGCGAACAATTCCCCGCGCCGTCCGACGACGTCTGGGTCCTCATGTGCGGACCTCCGATCATGTTGGAAAAGGTGAGGGCTAGAAATCCTCTCAAGACGATTTACTATCTAAGCGGAGATGCAAATTTAACTCACTAACACCAATTTTCATGTGAATCGCTACGTGCTTCGCAGGGCTGCCACCCGGCGCTTGCGAAGATCGGTTTCGCAAGCGAGAACATTTTCTCGTTTTAAGTTCACAAACCGGAACATTTTTGCGACGACAATTCACACGACAATTTTGAAAGTACGTAGGGGTTAGGAGGAGAGAGGGGAGTTGAACGCCGAGGGACGAAACACATAGTTGAGATTAAAATCAACACAATTTTAACAATTTTTGGAAAAGAAGCGTTAATTTCTTTAATCCCCGTCTTCAGCAATATCAGCCATATTCTTGTTGCTCCTATTTAGGGCATTTCTGCTTTTGCTCCTCTGGCCAACTCGCGGCAAATTATTTCGCTGCCCGTCGGTGCCAACTCCGGTGATCTTCCTGTTGTCCCTCCTCCACGTCCTGTAGTCTTGGTCCATCGCAGTCCTGCTGACCCACGGCATGTCGCTGTTAATTTCATTGTTGTTGACGCTCCGAACTTCCTCATCTTGGCTGTTCGTTGTATTTGTGGACTTGACAATATTTTCCTGCATGTAGTCGTTCGCCTGGTACCTGATTTTCCTGTCGTAGAGCATTTGCATTTCTATCGCCTTCATCACCTTTCGCTTCTTGAGGATTGCCGCTATATCATGAAGTTGCCTCCTGCATCTGTTGGTGAACTTTTCTAGATCGTAGTAGTAGGTTCTAGACTGTAGTAGGGGCACGTGTAGCGAGCTATTGTGGACGACGTGACAGGATTTGCCGTCTGGGTGTCCCACGACTGTCCAACCCGCTTTCAGCGAAGATCCACCATTTTGAACATTTGCATTCTGCCATCTGGGGTCTTTCACTGTCTTGGTCCAGCAGAAGAAACTGTCCTTGCTGATCTCTTTCCACATGAGTTTTGCAACGTACTGCTTGACCTTGGTCTTGCTGGTCAACAGTATGGTCTCAACGATCTTAGAGTGCTCGTTCTCCAAATGCAGCACGGAGTTACTCGTTTCTCCAAGCAGCCTGTTGGCAGCGCATCTTTCCGGATTATCCCAGTCCAGGATGTAGTCCATCACCTCCCAGCTGGGAAAGTTGATGGACAGCTCTAAATGAACGCGCCACGTGTTATCTTTAAGCGACGAATAGGCAAAATTGGTCCTGGGCTCCCCGTCCTGCGGCTTGTGATTGGCCGGCGGAAGGCTCAACAGATTAAAGTCGCGCAGGCCATCGTTGATGAACTCCAAGTCTGCGAAGACGAGAGAAGGCGTTAGCGAGCTCAATAAAAGTGTTCTGCAGTCTCGCGTTGCCCCTTCTCTCTCACCTTCTTTGGTGTACTCTGTGCTCGCTCGCAAGACCGCGCTCTCCCTCATTGTCCTGCTGAGTTTGCCGGACCATTTGGCCAGAGTCTTCTTGATCTCTGCAAAGGAAGGCCTGTCGTTTGGATCGTGCGACCAGCACCTGTTGATGAGATCCGTAATTGTGGGCATCTCCTCGACCCAGGCCTCAGGCAGACTCGGCCTCCAACCTTCGATCATGAATTTGTTGTAGTCCATGCTGCGCGGACCGTCGTCCCTGTTCAAGAAGAGGCGTTGAATATTTCCGCCCATGCCGATGTCAGCGAGCAGGCTCCCAAAGCTATACACGTCCGTCTTTACGTCGTACCGATCCCCACAGAGCATCTCGGGAGACATGAAGTATTTTGAACCGACGACAGATGTCATCACACCCTCCTTGTAGAAGCGGCTAGCTCCAAAATCTGTCACCTTCACTTCTCTCCACTCGGTGAGCAGGCAGTTTGTAGTCTTCAAGTCTCTGTGGACTATGGGTTGCCGACGAGAATGAAGGTACTTCATTCCCTTGCTGATCCCTAGCGCTATATTTCTCTTGTAATCCTGCCAGTCCAGACTCTCATGGCACTTCAAAAACGACGACACCGTCCCCTCCTTGGCATGCTCCAACACCATCCCGACGACTTGAATCTCGGTTTCAGGGCCTGGGATGATCGCTGCGTGGAGCTGTATGATATTCTTGTGAGACAAGTCTGCCAGCAGCTTTATTTCGCTGAGCATGCTTCCCACTGATCTCCTGTTCAGGTTGGAAATTGAAATCTGCTTCACAGCCACAATCTTGTTCCTATATCGCGCCAAATACACAATTGACTCCGAGCCCTGTCCGATCTTCTTCTCGTACTCTACTTCCTCGATTGGAATTTGCTTGCAACCAAAGCCGATAACGTTAGCGTTGCCTCCCACGCCGTGCTGCCTGATGGCAACTTGGATTTCTTCGACCTTTTCGTCTGGAAGGCTCATGGCCTCCTGAAGCACCGATGCGAGGGAGTCTAACCTGTAAGAAAACTTCTCGTACAGCCTAGCGTAGATGACCGAAAAGGTGCTCCTGAATTGAGTTTCCCGAATCGTGGTGCAGTACATGCACAATATTATGCACGTCACGGGTCCGAAGAAGCGATACAAAAACAGCCTGTAGACCCGAACACCCATCATCATCACCAGCCTCGCCAAACTCTCGATCAAGTGGAACAACTGGTGCGTCTGTCCTATTCTGGCCTCGACTCGAGTAGTTAATAAGTAGAAGGTGAGGCTCTGGAAAGTGATGAACCAGAAAATAAAGAGATGGTACTTGATGTCGATGGTTGGGTACTCGCTGCTTGTTTCTCCCTGGCTAAATCCCGTTTGGAAAATCTTCGCGTTTATGAGTTGGGAATCGGCAACGAGACAAAGGACGAGAATTATGCCGGAGACCAAATGGAAGGAGTTGTTGCTGACGAGACCTCTCTTGAGGGACGTCAGCAATTTCTGGTTGAAAAATGCCAACAGCATGGACATGAACCACATTATGAGCATGGCTACGAGGCTGCGACGAGCATAGCGAGTCGCATGAAGATTGACGTTAGCTGATTGTAGCGATGATTAGTGTCGAGACCAGCTACTAGCAACTACCAGCAACTACCAGCAACTACTAGCAACTACTAGCAACTACTAGCAACTACTAGCAACTCATCGCTTCGCTCCTCTTCGCCTCTCACCTTTGCGAATGTCCCTGGTCAGCCAAGAAGGCAGGCATCACGACGACCATGATGATCGCGTAGATTTTCAAAATCCAAACGATCTTCATTATGCCGGCCCTGTTGGAAATGATGTAGTACTCGAAGTATTCTGCTTCGATTACAGGGTCGTCAAATTCGCTCGTTTTGAAGAGGTTCTTCCTCTCAGACTTGAGCTTGGGGAGGGACTTGGTAAAAGACGAAATATTGGGGTCGTCGCTGCTCTTGTCCTCGGCGGAAAAGGGCATGGTGATTTCATCGGGGCAATTCTTGATCGCCCACATGGAAAAGGCTCCGATCTGAAACTTGTTCGCTGCCTCTTCGGCCCTTGTATTCTTGGCGGCGTGCCCCTCAACGTCATCCGTGAACTCGCTGGCCGCAACATCCCCCACGTCAGCATAAACTTTCCTGAGATAGTTGTCGATGTTATCAGCATCCTATGTCGGGCGTCGGGTTAGTTGAAGCTGTTAATATTGTACTTTGTCAACCCTTCCGTCGTCGTCGGTGCTATAAAAAACCATGGTCTCGGCCACAAGCGGCCTCGGCACTCGCTTCGCTTCGCTCCCTCGGCACCTCACCTGCTGCAGTAGTTGGTACGAATCCCAGTTGATTTCCTTTTCATCATTCACGGCCTCGTCTAAATCCGTGTCTACAGACTCACTGCGCATTCGGATATTCGAACTTGCGTCCTCGTTCGGGAAGAAGTCCTGCATCTCCTTAATTGTGCTCAGCGCTGATCTTAGATTGGTCAGCGAAAGCGAATCATCGATGTAACCGTTCAAATCAAGGATACACAGTTGGCTAACCTTCGTCATGACCGTTGGGGGCTTAAACTTGTTGCCGTCCTCGTCCTCAAGCTCAAGGAGTTCCTGAAGGACCAAGATATTACTGATATAAGCTCTCTTGGTCTTTTGCTCCTTTTGGCGGTGTTGGAAGAAGCTTTCGTTGAAGAAGGAATTGGTGTCGTCGTAGTAAATGACTATGATGGTGTGATCGTCCAGGCGCTTCCAGATTTGCTTGAAGAGGAAGTCTCGGTGCAGGTGGGGCTTGGGGAACCACTTCTGCTGAAAAATGGTCATGGAATGGTCGCTGTCTCTGCCAACGGTCTCTCGCTTTATGTCGAATTTGTGATTGAAAGCCCTCCTCGCATCGCTGCAGTAATCCCAGCACCAGCTCGCGATCATCGAAGGGCACTCGTTCACGTACCCGATTGCCTTTCCGACCATCTTTCCGCGAGATTTCTTCTCGCTTGGTAGTTGCACGTTGAGCTCCTCGTGGAAGAGGTTGCCTGGCTCAGGCCAGTTCAGGTCCTCCATATTCGCCTCCTTGAAGAGGCTCATAACTTTGGTAACAGCCTGAATTTCTTCAGGGGTGTAACCTGACGAGGAGAAGTGTTTAAAGGGTGTTCTGTCCAGGTTGTCGAGGCCATACTTGGACCTGGCAGGGGAGCCGGCGCTGCTACCTTCAGAACCTAACAACCCCTCGGAAGTTGGCTCGACTATGGCCTGCGTCGCCTCTATCGCCGATTTGTTGACTTCCGAAACAAATTGGCCATTTAAGAAGTCATCAAGGTCCTTCTTCCAAAGTTGTCCCATCACATTGAAACCAATGCCTTCCTCGAACTTCCCGAGGATGTACATGACATACAAGGAGGAAGAAAGAAGAAAATGCACCTGTCGCTGGTAGGACGGTTTGCACACCTGCAAGAAGGTCGTCATCGGGCCTCTCCAGGGACTGCGGCGAGCGAACATTGGTGTAAGGATCGATTCGAAAAAGAGGGCGGGCAGATGGCGTACTATTTGACTATTCTCACCTTCCAACCAGGTGATACTTTGCGCACCAAACCGGCATCTGCTCCGTGTCGACGTAAATTACGTAGAGACTCCCTAGCGCTAATATCGAGACCAGGGCTAACCTCTTCATCTTCGGCAAGCCGTGCTTATTGGTAAGTTGCATTGCCTCCATGCAACCCATATATGTGGGGAGAAAGTAATCATGCCCCTCGGGCAAACCTATGAAGACGCACACCAAAATAGCATGGGCGAAGAGCATGTTCGAAGCAAATTCTCCGCAGAGCTCGGCTTTCGTTGCGAACAACTTTTTCACGTACCATAGTTCGGCCACGAAGGCTAAAGCATTGAGCACTGCCTGGTAAAAGACCACGCTGGTGAAACCAGTTTTGATACAAACTTCGAACCTGCAAACCACCTGATTCGGGCAGGTCGTCGCACAATCCCTTATCCCAGCGAAGGCTACGGTGCGTATATCGTGAACGATTTCCACCCAAACGTACATGCATTGAATGAAGAGCGAACAAGCCAAAAAATGGAGGGGAAGGAGTCCCGGCCGGCCCTTGACGGGCGGAAGGGTTTTGATCCGATGGAGGATCGGCTGGGAATTTCGCCAGCTGTAAGGCTTCATGTACTCGGAAGATAATGGGTTACTGGAATTGTCGACGAATTGTTTTAAGTTTGGAGGTTTGGGGGTTTGTGTTCAGCACGAGAAGTGTTGCCTTCTGAGGAAGAATTAATCTTTATTCGAAGGCGGCTTGTGTGTCGGGAGGGATGCTGGTGTTGACAGAAGATAGTGGGAGGGGTGAGTTCTGATAGGGTTGGAAGAGGAGGTGATGATGTTTGTAGATGATTCGTTTTGAGTCATATTGTTAGCAACCTGAATTCGTCCCCCCCTTTTGTTGGCCGATATTTGGAAAACTGGCCAAGCATTGCCACCTGAGAGAAAGAAGGTCCAACAATGAAAGTATCTACCGCAAGCATCATTTTGGCAAGCCTCCTGGCCTGCTCTTCGGCCAAGCGCGATCATTTTGATACCATCAGGGAGGTAATCGGGCAACGTGAGCAGGTGTCAAAATCTATTGAGTGTGAAATGGATTCTGACGCTGATAGCTGTGCCATCAGTGACATGGACACGAGCGGAACGTCGACCCTGGTCAACCCAGGGGGCGAAACTCGATGCATTTACTCGAACACTGGACCCTTCAAGTTCCAAGTTTGGCCCGGAGGTAAGATGCCCCGACCGAACCATCGAAATCGTCAACTTTCTTGTTCTGAATTCACACGGCCAGAAACGACATGTCGTTTTCTCTCATTCAGGCCACTTACCACTAACATTATCATCGTCACGTAGCGAGCGACAAGCTTCTTTTCTACTTCCAGGGGGGAGGAGCCTGCTGGGACAAAGCCAGCACGGAGCTTGGCCTGTGCTCCACTTCGGCGTCTGGAGACTCGAATGTCGGCGTGTTCTGCCGTGACGGGTGCTCCGGAGAGAATCCTTTCATCGATTACACCATCGTCCAGGTCCTCTACTGCAGTGGCGACGCCCATATTGGGCAGGTCGTGAGGGACTACAGCGCCCACGACAAGAACGGCGAGAACGTGTCTCAGCAGGGCGCAGCCAACGTTCAGGCCACGCTCGACTGGGTGAAGGCTCAAGACTCATATTTCACCAAGTTCGAGTCTTTGGTTTTAATGGGTTGCTCTGCTGGAAGTCTCGGAGTCCAGGCCTGGGCCCACGAGGTCTTGCAACAGCTCGGTGACAAGTACGGCTTCAAGGACGCCGCCGTTGTCCCTGATTCCTACTCCGGTGTTTTCCCGCCTGACTCTCAGAGTCAGACCATCATTGACTTCGGAGCGTGCGACGTGTCTGCCTTAGACAGCGCCCCCGAGCTCCGCGATTCTTGCAAATCTGGCACCATCACCCTTCAGGAGATGACTTCCTACGCCGCCGAGAACAACGAGGATGTGCCGTTTGCGTTCCTCAACAGCAAGGAGGACGAAGTTCAGATCGCCTACTATACCGCCATTGCCGCCACCATCAAGAACGACACCGACGTCATCGAGCCTAAGGAGTACTACAAGCAGGTCAACGAAATTTTCGAGGGCTACTCCAAATATGACAATGTCGTTGAATTCTTGATTTCGGCGGATCAGCACTGCTACACCAACAATAACCATTTTTGGAAGGCTGACACCACTTCCTCCAACGGCGGGGGCAAGGATGTCACCACCATGCTCGACTGGCTCACCACCTTGCCTTTGAAGGAGGGAAATGAGATCAGCACAGAATGTGACGGAAACGAGATCGACGATCTTGACATCCGCCCAACGTTCGGCACGGGATACTGTGACACTAACATCTTTAACACAATCAGCAAGTAACTTGAAGAGGAAAGGAAATAGACTAACGCTGATTATCGCTTCATGCATACCAACGAAGTCTCAATTGCCTTAAAATTTAAAAAAAGAAGATTTCTCGTTCGCTTTGTTGACATTTTTTTCGTTTCTCCTCCTCTCTAATCCTCCTCCTCCTGATCCTCGCTTGCTCTATAACTCCCTAACCCCTCACCCGTGCTCTTCTTGTGTAGTAGCTGCTTCATACGGCTGTCCATGCTCCTAATATTTCTGTCGTCCTGTGGAGGGAAGTACGTGAACGCCTTCTTCTCCTCTTGCTCCGCTTTCTTTTCGTCGTTGGATGTTTCTCTTTGGTTAAGCGCGGACATCATTATGTCGTGAACGTCCATCTGCGCCTTTGCCTCCTTCACGAAGTTGTCGCTGCTGCTCTTCAAAATAGGGTCGACCATGACGGGGCTGTCGTCGCCGCTAACCCTTTTCAGCTCTGATGAGATCCTCTCCATCTCCTGAACCTTGATGATGTGATAGCTGAAATCGAGCATGTTGAACTTGCAGGTCTGGTTAAACAAGTGCAGGAAGACGCTTCCGCACATTGCGAAGCCATGTCCGAATACGTGCGGGTCAGATTCTTTGCCGGTGCCCTCATCGCTCGTGTCTTCTCCCTCCCAGCGCCCCTTGTGCTCCATGCACAGCAAAAAGTTCAGGACGGAGAAGAGGCGGTAGAACTCCGTTGACTTTTCTGTCGACATGATGCTCTCGAGGCCCTGGTCAAACTCCAGGTCCTCGTCAAGCCCGACCTTGACGACGGCGGCTTTGATGCTCCGGAGGAGCTGACTTCCAATCTTAAGCTCCATTTGTGAGTACGGCAGGTGGTCGTATGCGGCGTGCGAGGCCTTGGCCATTTTCAACAGTCTGGAGATCACTGTCGGGGCACGGACGAAGGGCATCACATCGTACGTTTCCGTCGCGGCGACGAACCCGTGGAGGCATTGGTGGAAGGGAGACTTGCGAGCCTCGTCCTCGGGCAAGAACCTTTTCTTGTCCGGGAAACTAGTCTTCGGCACAGACCTCTCCCTCTCCTCCCCGACCACGCTCTCCTTCCTCCCCGCCGTCGCTCCCACAATTCCGTCGTACTCACTCTTCAAGTTGCAAGGCACCCCAAGGAAGCTCGCAGAGTTGATGTACTCTCCGCACTGCTTGGTAGACACGCTTTTCTCGAGCATCCCGCAGAAGGCCACGACATTGCCGATTTCCTTGAAGCCTCGGAAGCACTCGTCGAGGTGGTCCATGAAGCCGAAGTACTGCTTCAGGCGTGACTCGAAGAAGCCGTAGGCCGCAGCCGTGCCATAGTTCGCCTTAGGTAGCGTAATTGGGGGGAGGCCTTCCTTCAAACTGCGAAGGTAGGGCTGCATGTCCGTCAGCTTCTTCTCGATGTGCTGAAGGCAAGCCTGCATGATTAGCTCGACCCCCGATTCGCCACACAGGCGGACAAGGGCGTCTATGTGCTGCGACCCGACGAATCCGCGGGATAGACGGAAGTAAAAGTCCCAGGCGCGCGTGCAAATCGGCCCAAACCCGAAGGAGCCCTGCGGCTGCTTTGAGTCTTTCTCCCTCCCGCTGTGCTGGAAGATGATCGGACTTCTGACGAAGCGGTTGGTGTGAATGTTGAAGCTGTAGTTAGGGAGAAGGTCCTCGACGACGGTCATAGTTGAGTGCTTGATGAACTTTCCGCAAATGTGCATGGCATTCACGTCGCTGTTGACGGACTTGAACATGTCCTCGTAACTGTCAATTTCGAGGATTTGCTTGAGGTGGATGTGCATGCACTTGATGACCTCCAGCATTTTTTCTGTTTCAAGGATCAGGGAAAGGTCCGAGTTTTCATAGCGCTTTATGCAGGATTCGATGTCCTTGGCCATCTTGTGGTTGATGTGGGAGGCGAGGAGGTAGTTCATGTCGATGGAGCGGCCGAGGAGAAGAACATGTCGCTGGCTAGCCGGAGTCTTGAACCTCTTGCTGTTCACCGTGAGCTGGGCGTAACCCTTGCCCTTCTCGATGGCCTTCTTGTACCCGTCGTCGAGAAGCGCGCTGCTCGCGGCGTTTTTGTAATGGTCGTACATCTGGTCAGCGACCAAGAAGACTAGCTGGTCAAAGACAAGATTCACCTCCGCCTCGATCTCGTCGTAAAGGTGCTGAAGCTGGAGAGTCTGCAGCGCCCACGCGGCTGCGTCATTGTAAAGGCCCATGACGAAGACGACGTTCTCCACGAGGGGCACATCACCAATGTTGTGGATGATGTTTTCCGAGAGGAGGAACGGGAGGCTCATTTCAATCGGGAACTGGGTGCACTTGGTCATCTCGATGTGGAGCTCTCGGTACCAGAGGCTGCCCAAATTGTTCGCATTCTGAATGGTGGAAGAGAGGACTGACATGTGGGGGAAGAAGTGCGTCTTCTTGTGAAAGGCCTCGAGCAACGGCATGGTCTTCTTGTCGATGTCCTTGAGGTAGTGCCCCCTTCCCTTTCCGTCATTCATGCTCCTGAGCATGACCCTCAGGAGGTGAAGCTGTGTCGATCCTGGGCCGACGACCCTGGCGTTGAATTTTCTCTTTTCTCCCTTGCTCTTCTCCTGCTCCTTGATGGCCTTGCGGATGCTCTTGTGGGCGCTAGTGCCCGAGCTTCCGAGGTAGTCCACCACGATGCCCTGGATCTGCTGCAGGAAGGTTAGGATCTTCTTGCCCTTGGCGTCTGCCTTCTGCACCAGGGGGTTCAAATCGTTGCTGACGAAATTCTGGACGTAGGTATGCATGTAAAGCCGAAGTACCGGGGCCAGCTTGCCCTCCTTCTCCAAGAGCATGGCCGACAGGCTCTTGATCATACTGATGCAGTCGACCATGACGCTCAGGTCCTCCTGGTTGTAGTTGTACCGCACGACCCTCTCATACGCTATGCTCATGATGTTGTCAGTGTTGTTGAAGTCGTACTCGCACCCCCTCTCCTTCATTACCGCGTCCTTGGCTGGGTGCTGGAACTTCCAGGCGGTCATCTCGATAATGTGGCAAGTCCAGTCTTGCAGGAGCTTGCAGCCTTCAAAGACCGTGTCATAAATGACGGATGTCTCGGCGAGGATTTCCTCCGGCGAGGGGGGCTGAACCTTCCCACCATGGACATCCTCAACCTTTTTCTGAATCTCGTCGAGTTTCACATCGCTCAGCACCTGCGACGAGCGAAGAGAGGAGCAGTGAGCGTGAAGATTGGGTTAGGTACAGCAGCAAGCGAGGAGCGAAGTGACAAAGAGGAGCGAAGCGGCGACGACCTTAGTTACTACAATCGCGTAGAAATCGAGCTAGAATCGCGTTCTCAACTCCTCGCAGTGCCTCACCTTGGCCATTTTGGTGGTGAAGTTCGTGTGCTGATTTCTGGGTTGGTGGTGGGAGTGGGGGTGAGGGTGAGGGGTGGGGCGAAGAGCAAAGCGACGAGTTAGTGTTGAAGTGACGTGAAAAGTTGATGTGCATCAGCAATTCTTACTTACCTCATGTCCTTCCAGTGGCAAATCAGGTTGTAATTCTCCGCGACGACTTGCGGACTAAAGCCAAGACCCCACGCGGAGGCCATTTTGTCGGGATCGAAGTTGGGACAAAGGCGGATGCATTCGGAGAGGTTGACGACAATGTCGCCAACCTGAGGGACGATAGGGAGATTCTTGACGATTTTTTGGACCCTCGAGAGGTTAACTTTCTTGGACTTGAACGCGTTAAAGCCAGTCTACGAAAAAAGCGAAACGAAAAAAGCGGGGTTAGTTTATTTGCTTGAGAAACGTTCCCTTGCCATTCGACTCACCTTCTTCTCTCCTCCGTCGAGAAGTAAAAGCAAGTAGGGCAAAGATCTGTAGCAGCAGTACTTCTCCTCCGCGCCCATGTACAAGCCCCCCTCGATCTTCGTGCAGGCGAGGTTGATTATCTCAATCAAGACTTCCTCGCAGCCTCCGATGCCCTTCACTCGTTCGTTCAGTTGTTGAATTATTATGTTTCGAGGATACATGGGGTTGCCCAAGAACATTTGGAGTTGATTAATCTGGGGTGGGGGTTAGTGTTTGGAGGGAGGGGGTGGGGTAGGAGGAGCGACCCAAATTTGCTCACCTCTTCACCGATGAGTTCGGATGTGTCAATCTTGGCCCTGGCCAAGGTGAAGGACCTCTTGTACAGAGAAAAGTCGTTCTTGAGGCAAGCCTTGCTCTCCTTCAAATTATCAATCCTCTGCATGACGTCAATCAACTTTATAAGCATCTCGCAAAAATCCTCACGGACCGTCGAGGACTGTGGTGGTGGTGGTGTGTGTGTTAGTTGGGGTGGATACGGGGGTCGGATAGGGGAGGTGCGCTGAGCCGATCCGATCCGATCCAATCCGAGCCGAACCTCACCTCAGCATCCTTGAGACGACTCAATATTTCCCCAATGAAACCAGACGTGGCGTTCACGTAATTCAACAGGTCCATGATCTTGTCCATCTCGGGGCGGATAATCTCAAACGTCTTCACGTTGATGTCGAGCTTCGTCTTGGGATCGTTCTCCTTGATGGTAGGGATGGCCCTGCTGATACTCCTGAAGGCGTAGAGCATGTTGCAGAAGCTCTGCCCCTGCTCGACGTAGAGCTCCGCGTCGTGGTAAAACTTCAGATCGGTGTCGTAATTTGTGTTGAAGATGCGCTTATCGTACGAGAGGAGGGAATTCGCGGGGGGCCCGGACTCGTAGGTAACAGCAGATGAGGGCATTTGTACGCAGGGGTTAGAGTCCGAGTTAGGCAGCGAGGACAAGAGGGACTGCAGGAGGCGAGGGATTAGGGTGTTAGGGGGTTGGAGGGGGGCGGGGAGGAGTTAGGGGGGTTGGGGGGAGTGGGGTGAGGGGGGGGGATGGCCGCCTTAGGGTGAGCCTGTTTGATCGATCAAGATATATTCGTTCCAGAGTCCCGAAAAATAAGACCGGGTGAACAGCGGGCGCAACAACACTCAAATCGGTCGGCATAGAGGGAGCGGACTTGTCACGCTTCACGAACAGGGCCCCAAAGCTAGCTGTGGGGGACCGCCCCTGTTGACCTGAACAGTTGCTGGATTGAGGGATCATATCTTCTACGCCGCCGGGTTTGTGGTACGCCTTCACGCCAGTGGGAAATTCAGAAGCTTACCTGAACCTCAGGGTACACAACATGTTTAACGTTGGCCATGGTGCGTGGTAGGGTGTTCTTGCAGTGCACAGGATTTTTCGTCTTGGAGACCTACCTCAGGTAGGTTTCCAGGGAACAAGGTCAAATTTTTTACCTCCACATTTTGCCTTAACTTTTCTGCGAATGACTACTCGTGGCCTCACGAAAGAGGCAGTCACAGGCGTAAAGCCTGGGCATATGTCTCTGGCCAAGGACAAAGTGGTCGTCGTCCTTGAGTCGCATCCCTCGGGGTTCTATTTTGTGCGCAGAGATAACGAAACTGGTTGGATTCAGAAGTCAAAAGTGACAATAGGGAAGAGCTTTTTGCCTTCTGCTAATTACACCGCCGGGAGTGAAGATGTGAGTGGGGCCATGTTGAAAGAAACGCCGAACAGCTTCGTGTCAAGCACCATGTTTTGGAGGAGAACTCCATCCCGATCCGACAGACAAACATTATCCTAAGACACTAACAATTCTTATCCCACCGACAGGAGCTCTCCCTGACCTCGGGCACCCGCGTGTACGGGTTCGTGAAGGAGGAAGAATGGTGGTACGGCGTGACACAGAACGGCATCAAGGGCTATTTCCCCAGTACCTTCGTCACGGAGGAGCCAGCATCAAAGATTCCCAACTCCCCTACCGGTAGTTCCCCCGATGGGGAGCAGCAGCAGCAGGGGGCGCAGCGGATGCCTCCGCCGCTGCCGAGCGAGCCCCCCCCTGCTCCTCCGAAGAGATTTAGCAAGAATGAGGGTAACGGAGCGCAGACGCATGGCCAGACCGGCGGAGGAGGAGGAATGTACGGGCAGAACATGGCGAAGGGGGCGTCCAGCAACCCGCTAGTTGGCGGCAAACCAAAAGATGTTGCCATCCTGGTCGCCCAGAAGAAGGACCAAGGGGGCGGCAGGCAGGCCGAACCTGCGCCCGGAAGGCCCATGAAGGGAACCCATCCCCTCCAGTTCCTTCTCTGGGCCAACAACATGGCGCTGGCGTCCGCCTTCTGGCTTTTCATCTTTGGCATATTCACTTGCATGTGGAGCAACGCCAAGTGGTGGGGCTGCGAGGTCGAAGGGAAGAGGATTAATGCTATTTATTTGACGGACGAACCCACCGTGAACTCGACCGTGGTCTGCAATCCGGAAGGGGAGGCGCCCGAACTGAACGGAGACGTCGGCGTCGGCGTTTTTGCCATCTTTGTGGCCCTGGCGATTGCCGTCTTTGAGGAGCCCAATTACGCTTGGGGAAGCTACTACCCCAGCGACTCCTTCTCTTACAACCATAAGATCTCGCTGAGGGGAATCGTCTACGTGTTGCTCTCGCTTCCCTTCTTCACGAAGTTCCCCGTCGCCCTGGCCGCGTCCTTTCTCCTGCCCACCGGCGCCGTCTGCATATACGGCGCCAGCAGGGGCGAGGCCGGAGACGGGGGTAGGGCCATGAGGAAGAAGAGGGCGGCCGCCGCCAAGGCCAGGGCAGGTGGTTGCGGTAAGAAAGGCGGAGACGGAGAAGATGAAGTTGGCTATAACCCCTTCAAGTTCTACCGCAAGCTCGTCGACGAGAACAAGCTGAGCTCGTACGTATGGGTGTTCCTGTACTTCTTTTCGAACGCTCTCACCTTCTTCGTCACCCTGGCGAAGTGGGATGGCAACGTGAAGGCCGCCGAGGAGGCGCTCATGGCGGGAACCCTCGACACCACCTGCGGGGACGAGACGTGCGAACTGAACAAGATCTACGTCCAGAACGGGGTCATCAGCAGGTGGGGCCCCTACGCCAAGGCCTGCGGCATGTGCCTCAACTTCAATTGCAGTTTGATCATATACCCCGTCGTCCGCCTCCTGTTGAGGAGGCTGAACAACGTCGGCGTCAGCTTTTCCAACCAGCAGGCGAACCCGACCATCTTCGCCAAGTTCTTCGCCTCGCCCATCACTCGCCTCATCCCCCTTTCCAAGAACATCGACTTCCACAAGCTCATAGCCAAGACCATGTGCCTCTTCGCCAGCGGCCACACAATCTTTCACTTCTTCAATTACTGGTACAGGAGCACGGCCACTCTCGCGACCTTCGCCAAGTGGGGGTGGGGAGGGACCGCCTTCTTCACCGGAAGCGTAATTTGTTTCGCCATGTTCTTCATCTTCACAGCCGCTTCGGACACGGTCAGGTGAGCTGAGAATGGATGTGCTAGTTTAATGTCGTTCGGAGCTCCACAATTCTAACTCGTGGATGCTAATTTTCATGCGACTCGCTACACTCGTCTCGTCGCAGATACGCTCACTACGAGATCTTCTTCTCCGCGCACCACTGGTTCGTAGTGTACTTCATATTTCTGCTGCTGCACGGGCCCATCTACTGGAAGTGGGCCGCCGTGCCGCTGTGCCTGTACCTTTGGGAGAGAGTCATGCAGGAGACGCGAGGCGACCGACCCTACTATGTGAATAAGGTCGAGTGGATAGAACCCGTCATGGCGATTCAGGTGAGCGAGGAGTGAAGCGACGAGCTAGCTGCTAGTAGCTGAACTCTAACATACCATTGTCGCAGTTCCGCCCGGTCTACAAGCACGACTTCGTCTTCAAGGAGGGACAGTACCTGTACTTGAGCTGCCCCTACATCAACAAGAACGAGTGGCACCCCTTCACGATTTCCAGCGCCAGCGGAGACCTTTCGACTGGGCCAAGGATTGCCCTTGAGACGGGGGAGGAGGTCATTGAGGTGAGAGGCTGCGAGGACAGGACCAGGAGCTACCATCGCTTCGCATCTTCAATCAGCTAATGTCTAATCTTCGTCGCAGGTTCCGAGGCCCAAGGGCATGTCCCGGGACGAGAAGTGGGCCAAGTACTGCCCCGTTGGCAAGGACTACACCAAGATGCGCCCGAGCCAATTCCTGGACAAGCACGAGACAGGATACAACGACTACGTCAGCGTTCACATCAAAGTCCACGGACTCGAGCACAAAGAGGCACAGACGTGGACGAGGAAGCTGAAGGAGTACTTCGAGCTCATGAACCCCAAGGACTCCTTCCCCTTCTACCTGACGCACCGAGACGAGCGCGGCGACATGATCGTCGGGAGGAGGTTGGGCCCCGATGGGCAGCAGATTTTGAGGGTCGATGGCCCCCACTCTGCTCCGTCGGAGCACTACACGAACTACGGCACGGTCATGATAATTGGCGCGGGAATCGGCTTGACACCATGCGCTAGCATATTGACCAGCATGCTCAGGTACAAGTGGAAGAAGAACTTCAACCCCGAAATCCTTCACTTCTACTGGATGGTCAGGCAGAGCGACGTCGACAGCTTCCAGTGGCTTATTCATTTGATTACAGACCTGGAGCATGGTTTGAAGTACGACCGCGAGCAGAAACAGATCGGGCCGCAGTACTACTGCGAGATCAACATCTACATTACCGGAGCGAAGAAGGAGCCGGTGCCCGTGAAGGAGCTCCGGCAGAAGGAGAACACCTTCACCGGAGCGCTGACCAAGCCCAATTTCAAGGCGAAGCAGCTCCAGGAGATGATGACGAATCCTCCCGCGAGCAGCAAGGAGCAGGTGGCGCTGCAAAACGGCAGCAACAGCAGGAACGCGCCAAACCGCCTCCAGGACGTCTGGGTCTGGAACGGCAGGCCAGACTGGGACAAGATCTTCGCGCAGAATAAGAGGCAGAGGCAGCACTCCGAGGTCGGAGTGTGCTTCTGCGGGGCGGCAGTCATAGGGAAGGACCTACAGAAGAACTGCCAAAAGCACTCGAGTGTGGAGGAGGATATCTTATTTAACCTCCACAAGGAGAACTTTTAAGTCTATAAAAAGTCTGCTGATTTTTGGTCAGTTTTTTCCAAATCTTTTCATTTTTCAGGGATACAATTAAAGTTCCCCCAACCACTCAAGCACCCTCTTGCTCCCGCTTTCCTTCGCCCACCACTTAACATCCCTCTTAATCCCCCCCCCCCCCCCCGTCTCATCCTCGATTCTCGCCCCCTTACTAACTAAATACTGCAGCACTTCGACGTTGTCCCCTCGAGCGGCCTCGTGAACAGGCTGCCAATCGTTCTCATCCCTAAGCGTAACCTTATGTTCCTGCTCGGGATACAATAAGGGTTGTCAGAATATTTAAAAACAAAGTCTCTGATAATTCCCTCCATCTTATATCTCCTCACCTCCTTGTTAACGATTTTCTTAACCCTCTCCAAATCCCCTTCAGCGGCCGCTCTATGAAGGTTCAACCTTCCTTTCTCTTCATTATTAACCTTCTCCCCAACCCGATTCCCCTCCTCATCAACCGGTTCAAAATGAACGAAAACATTAGCATACTCCGAACCTTCCAAAGGAAAAGGACGGCCGTGGATTACAGAGTGGGACTCGTAGAGGACAAGATCGCCGGGGGACATTGTTACGTTGTAGGCGGAGCCGAGGTGACCGTAGACTTCGAGAGGCCAGGAGGCGGCTTTGGGGCCTTTTTTTTGGGGGGGAGAATGTTATGGGGTTTGTTTTTAGGGTTAGAATGTTGTGAACGTTGTTTGATGTTTTTGTTGGGTCGCCCTTATCTTATCGTGTTCAATCTCTTCTCACCTTCTTGAGCTACATTAATAATCGCTGAAGTAATCAAAGGATTCCTATCAACGTGAGGCGCTAAAATACTCCCCTCGGTGTAAACCCTTATGCCGTATAACGAAGTTTTCTTGAGTTTCTGACCTGACCATTCTTCTAGGGATTTTTGGACGGACGACCAGATGCGGCTCTTTAAAGAGAGGCCGCCGGGGAAGGAAGGATCTTCGAGGGAGACCATTAGAGTCGGGGAGGACCAGTGGTTTGTGAAGGTGTTGCCTGCGGGCCATTTTTCGGGGACGGAGGAGGATTTGTGGGTTTCGTAGAAGGTTAGGAGCTCGGAGAAGAGAGAAGGGTCGAAGCGGGTTTTGGAGTAACCGAGGGAGGTGTAGTTGGTCATTTTTTTTGGTTGGTCGTTGTTTTGTTGGATTCTTTGTCTGAGAGGAAGAGTTAGTATCGTACAGCATATCTGGTGCTGCTGTCTGGTGCTGCTGTCTGGTGCTGTCTCTCTTACCTCTCAGTCGTTTCACACTGCTTCCTGCTATAAGCTTTACTACAACCTTCAATAAATTCATCGTAAAATTTCTGCACGTCATGCCCGAGCGGATTCACCGTTGTCGATGTTGGTGGTGATGACGCTGGTGATAAGTAATTTGTTATTGACTGAAGAATACTATTTGTTGTATTATCATTATCATTATTATTATTATTATCATTATTATTATCATTATTATACTCATTATTATACGGTAACACTTTCGATTTTAATATTGGAAATGATACATCATGAGCATAAATTGGTGCATTATCATAATGTTGTGATTGTACGATATTTATAAGTGTACTACACAGGAGGAGGAAGTGTGATAAAGAGAGAAGGAGAAGGACGGAAGACCGTAGCACCATGCTCATCATTAAAGGCTTTATTAAAGGTTTTTAGACTAAGCCAAGTTAGCCTTAGCGTAGAGTAGAGCACTGACTATACGACAGAAACAACAGTGAAGTGTGAGAATAGCGTTTGCTAGCGTTTGAGAAGGGAGATGGGGCATAAAATGAAAGTCTGGCAACTTTTCATCTTATTAACAACACTATTAACACACATATACGCACAAAGTGAAGAGTAATAGTTGCGTCAACAGAATTGAGTCAGTGTCTTTTTAGATAATAGTAAATAATTCAGTCATAATATCGCGTCTAGGATATACTATAGGACATAAATAGGGCATTCAACACCGATTCTGAAGCCATTGATTCTTATTAAACCCTTATTAAACCCTTATTAAACCCTTATTAAAACGACCGATAGAACTCTGACCACCACACTACTGCTAACTTTTATTTACAAGTGCTGTTACAGTGTTGCTGCTGTACAGTTGCTGCTGTACAGTTGCTGCTGTACAGTGCTACAGTACAGTGCTACAGTACAGTGCTACAGTACAGTGCTACAGTACAGTGCTACAGTACAGTGCTACAGTAACCATGGCAGAGATACTCTTAAATGTAACCTCCACTAATAATACTAAACTTCCCTCCAACAATAATGATGACAATAATGATGATAATAATGATGATAATAATAACAATAATAACGATAATAACGATGATGATAGACTCGACTCACTTTACTGCACATGGAAACCCACACCACTACCCCTTTACACTCCACCCTTTCCAATCCCTTCAATCCCCGAACTCCAATCCCTCCTCCCATCAAAACTTCCACCGCCTTCGCCTCAATCGACGAAGATCTTTCCCCCCTCCACCTTCTGGTCTTCTCCCACCGTCTCTCCCCTCCTCTCCTCCTCTTACCTCCACCTCTCCTCCCTCTACATCTCTTATCTAAACTCCCTGCCTCCTTCATGTACCTCCCTCCCCCCCCCCCTCTCCGCCTTCCTCCTCCTCCTAAAATCCCGCCTCTCAACCATAATAACCCACCTAAAAAAACTCTCAACCTCAAACTACTCAGGATGCATCATTGTTTACCCTGTAGGTTCTAGTATGACTGCGCATACTGATGCTAACGTATCGAGTCTTAAATTCGTTGAACCTAGTACGATTGTGTGTGAGGAGTTAAGGGTGAAGAGTGGGTTGTTCGATGGTGTTAAATTGAATATTTTGAAGGTTAAGGGTATGCTGTATTCGTTGGGTTGTGAGGGGTGTTTGAATTATTATTTTCCGGAAGTTCCGGAGTATGTCGTTACTCTTAGTTATGGTTTGAGTTTTAATTATGTTTTGGATGGGGTTAGGGTTGAGGTTAAAGGGGGAGAAGGGGTTGTTATGGATGCGGGGAATGTTTGTCATGGGGTTGAGAAGGTTGAGGGGAGGGAGGGGGAGTGTAGGGTTGGGGTTGTATGTTGGAAGGGGAAGGAGGAGAGGAGGGAGGAGGGAGGGGGGGTTGACCTTGAGGGGGTTAGTCTTTTTGGGGAGGATAGTGATGATGATTGAGGAGGGGGTTTCAAATGGTTTGGATTTAATCGACGCTGTTTTTTTATTCTTGAAGCTTACCTTTCTTTGAACCTCTTCAGCAAGGTAACCTGCTTCACTTCATGATAGAAATGGGTTGGGTCAAGTTGGGATGAGTCGCACGCCACCAAAAAGAAGATTTAATGTCATACGTGTAGCATTGTCGAATTAATTTAGCGCCTTCCAAAGCACTTGCCCTCTCGCACTCCAAAGCCTTGCCCTCCCGAACCCCACCACAACAAATCAGCCCTTTTCCACTTTTACCCTCAGCCGATTAATCTTAAAGACAGGCAAACAACAAGCGCAATCCCCAAAAAGTTTGCGCCCATCCTCGCTCGTTACGCGACACCGTCGAATCTAGGCCCTCGTTCCTTCGCCCTAAGTTCAGCAATCTTTCCCCCTGCTTAAAACTGACCGGAGCGCACCTGCCCGGCTTGCCGCCCTTGCCCCGCCCCATCAGCAAGCCGGCACCATGCTCGCCCAGCCCGTGACGGAGAAGGAAATTCACACGGGGAAGCACAAGAACGCGGCGGGAAGCTTTGAGTTCGTACATGCTTCCATGCAGGGATGGAGTGAGTAGTTTGGTTTTCCTTTCACCCGCGGACCCCCGGGGGTTTTATGTTTTGTAATTGATCGCTGACACGCAAATTTCCACTCTTGTTGACACCCTCCCCCCTTCCCCCGCACGCTTAAATCTCTCCGTCCCCTCGTTCCTCCACTCTTCGCAGGAAAAACAATGGAAGACGCTCATGAAATATACTGCCCCCCAGGAGCTTCAGGTCGTTACGTAGCCTTCGCAGTATACGACGGTCATGGCGGTTCCGACGTCGCGATAAAGGCTTCTAAGCACGCCGTCAAAATGATAACCGACGAGGAACCATTCAAGGAATATATAAGCAGCCCTAACGGGGAGGAGGAGGGGAGGAAACAAATGCTCATCGCAAGCTGCGAGCAGGGGTTAAGGAAGGCTGATGATAGGATCAGGACCCTCAATCAAGTCGACGGGGAGGACTGTGACGAGTCAGGGTGCACCGCGAACGTTAATTTTTTGACTGAGGAGTTCATATGCTGCGCGAATGTAGGAGATACGAGGGCGGTGCTATGCAGGAACGGGGAGGCTGTGATCATGAGCGAAGACCACAAGGTGAGAAAAAAATAGGTGCTGCGAGGAACGAAGGAACGAAGGAGCGAACGGGCCGGAAAATAAATACGAGCTAAGGGATGGGTGGGCGTCGGTCCCTCTGTCATACTTTTCTTCTCGCTCCTTCCCCGACGAGAATGCGTCGATTCAAGCCCGCATTGCTGCGAGTTCACTTTGCGTCGAATCTATTTTGCTCCAAGTAGCTACCAGTAGTCTCGCCTCACTACCAGCGCCACGCATTTCCAATCAACTAACGCCAATCTCGTCGCAGCCGACGAACCCGGGGGAGACGATCAGGATCGAAAAGGCGGGGGGGAGGGTGACGAGGAAGAGGGTGAACGGTTCCATCGCTGTGTCGAGATCTCTGGGGGACTTCTTCTTCAAGAGCACAGAGGGTGCTGATCCATGGGATCAGCCCATCATTTGCAAACCAGACGTGGTGGTCGTCAAGAGGGATGAGCAGCAGGACGAATTTATTGTGTGCTGCTGCGATGGAGTCTGGGACGTCATGTCGAACCAGGAGGTCTGCGAATTCGTCAGGGAGAGGCTCAAGGCTGGGGGGACAAATTTAACTCTAATCTCCGCCGAGCTTCTCAACTTTTGCCTGACGAAGAAGAGCAAGGATAATATGACCGCGATTATAGTGCTGCTGTCGGCTGGCCAGCAACTCATTCCAGCATCTTGTTGTTCGATTAGCTAAGCTCTGCTCAATATCAAAAGAGGGCGCGCGAATGCGCATATGTGTTTTTATCTATAAACAAAAGTCAGACAATGTATTTACAATCAAACTCCTCACGAAACACATATCAGTTATTCTTCTTCTTCGCTTTCTTCTTCTTCACTTTCTTCTTCTTCACTCTCTTCTTCTAAAAACAATCCCTTCCATATACATATATCCTCCTCGCTTAAACCCCAAGTCTCGATGTTTTTTAGTTTGAACGATGAGGCTCCCAAGAACATCCCCTTCATGGTTGTAACGTTGGATACCTCCCAAGAAGAAAGATCGCCGTTGAACGCCTCAGCAAAATAAAACATGTCCTTTATGGTTGTAACGTTGGACATATTCCACGAAAACAAATCGCCGGTGAACAAAGAGGCATGACCTGTTAGGGTTAGGGTTAGGGTTAGGGTTAGGGTTAGGGTTAGGGTTAGGGTTAGGGTTAGGGTTAGGGT
>BRXX01000340.1:0-51043 GCA_030267905.1 Triparma verrucosa
TAACCCTAACCCTAACCCTAACCCTAACCCTAACCCTAACCCTAACCCTAACCATAACCATAACCATAACCCTAACCATAACCCTAACCCTAACCATAACCATAACTATAACCATAACCATAACCATAACCCTAACAAAAATGAGCTTTTTTTCTTTAAAAATAATATATGGCCGCTTTATCATATCCCCCACCCACCTACAACAACAACAAAACTTGCCCAAATTTGCTAGGGCATTTTCCCGACCTTCCTCCCAAGCTTCATAACAACCTTCTCCCTGACATCCTCGTCGAGAAGCTTGCAGAACTTTGTCCGGTCCTTGACGGCCTTTAGCTTGATTACCTCGTCCTTGACTATGAACGCCCCGTCGTTCTCTCCGCTCTCCTCGTATATTCTGAACACCAGGCAGAGGATCTTCGCCAGCCATAAGTTGCACTCCGCCGTCTCGAACTTGAGCTTAGAATGTCCCGACAGCTTTCCGTGGCTGTCCACGACCACCGCAACAACGCTCTTCAGGCTCTCCCGAAGCCCCCTGCTCCAGAAAATTGAAATTGGCCTCCCCCTCGCCTGCTCCCTGGCCAGGCCTCCTCCCTCGACGTCCCCTCTGATGAACTTCCCCACACAGCTTACAACGACTGCGGCGCACTCCATCTCCTCCTCCCCTCCGACCTCCTTGCCCTCGACATCCATCGCCGCCTTCCCGAAAATCCTGGCCGCCACCTCCCTGGGCCTGCATATCCCCATCAAAAAATCGTCCCAACTGAAGATGCTCCCTCCCGTGTTGGCGATTCTGAAGCTCTCGTACCTTCTCTCGCCCATCAGTACATAGTTGCAAAGAAAAGTGACTCTCCTCACATCCTTGCAGTCCTTTATTATGTCGAAGATGTTTATGCTTTTGCTGACGAAGGGAGGGGCGTTGGTCGAAGTAGCAGCGACTAAGTAGTTGTACGCCTCAAGAGGGTCCGATGACTGGACGCCCTGCAGCAGCGGCTGGAAGAGGGACAGGGGCATTTCCTTTACTACGGGGCGATCCTTCTGCTCGACGAACGCCCTGGCCTTGACTCCTTCCCCCTCAGTCTCGGCATTGCCTTTGGCCTTGAAGCTAACGTCCCTAGCGTCGTCCCCTCCGCTCTCCAGGGTCGACTGACTTGACGCCACGACCGTGCTCGCCGTGCTATCCTGCGTCAGCAGCTTTCCGTTGTCGTGCTCCAGCTTCTTGAGCGCGTCGCTCCTCGCCAGGCGGAGCCTGTACTCTCGGATCTTGGACTCAAGACTTCCCACGGGGAAGACATGGCCGTCGTCCATTACTTGCTCGGAATTCGTCCTTGTCTGGCCGTCCTTGATTTCCTTCTGCGTAGGCTTCCGAGGCTGCAACGATACGAGTTAGAATTGCACAGCGAATTATGATCACACTTTTGCGTCGATTCTCACCTTGCGCTTCTTGGGCGTTGTACGTTTCTTGCTGGGGCTCTGGACGACCTGCTCGGGAAAGAAGTTGAACCGACCCTCCCTTTCGCAAGCATCGCGGGCCTTCCCCATCCTCTCCGTGACCTTCTCCGCCCGAGAAACTTCTCGGCCGTCTATTTGGAACTTCCCGTCTGCGTCCTTCTCGAGCCACTCAGCCACTTCCTTAATGAGCCTGACGTTTTCGAACGGAACGTTCTTCTCTCCGTCTCCGTCGATGTAAACTACATCGACACACCTTTCCCCTCCCTCCTCATTAACTCCCGCGATCCTGCGACAAAGAAGTAAGTTAGATTAAAGCAGTCGACAAATATAGATCATCAACGTTGCTTACCTTCCCCGATACCACTTCCTCTCGTCTTGGTACCTGCCCTCGCACAGCATCCCCACCTCCACCCCCTCCCCCACCTCCATGATGTCCCCCCCCTCTACCCTCTCAATATTGGTCCCCGGGTACTCCACCACATCCTCCGTCCCGTCGTCGAACCCTATCTTGTACACCGCCACCATGGGCTTCGTCACCGCCTTCCTCTTGCTCTTCACCACCCCAAAGAAGTAGTTCATCTGGTGCGTCTCTATTGGATAATTGCACAGAACCCTGTACTCGATCTTCACCCTGTCGCCTCTATTAGGCAAGCACGTGTATTCCTTCTCAATGTCCATCTTCGTCCGACTATTACTACCGTTACTACAACTAATACTGTCACTGCTCTCCTTACCCCCCTTATCCGTCACCTCCCCCGTGGCCCCGCTGTTACCCAAGTTCTCGTTCTTGATCAGCTTGCACATTAAATTAGCCTCCTTCCCGTTGTACCTGTCGAGGATCAAGGTGTCCCCGACCTCGAAGTCGACCGTCTCGATCTGGGACGAATTAAAGTCAGTTATGATGAGCGAGGATGATTCCACTGCAGGAGGGACCCTCCACCCCCTCCACCCCCTCGCCTAGTCGTAACCTCTCACCTTATCCACAGTGACCTTCTCCTTCGTCTTACGCTTGATAACCAAACACGTATTGACCGCATTCGAGCACAGCTTGACCTTGACCTTATTCGCGCATATCCTAATGATCTGCAGGTGCTTCCTAGAGACGCCGTCGTAGGTGGGGGGGACGTGGATTGTTGTGGTCTGGAGGGGGACGACTTTGGGCTTGCGACCGATTAGGAGGGGGCAGGAAAGAGGATGGAACGACTTTTTGGTTGAGGAGGAGATGCATAGGGTGAAGGGAGCGCCGTTGCAGTTATAGGAGGAAGGAGGTTGAGAGGAGGAGGAGGAGGTGGAGGGAAGAGAGGCGGTGGCCATATTATTTTGAATAAGACGAGGAACTCAACAACTTTGAATTATGGAGCGCAAGGAGCGGTGTGATCTCTACCGGTAAGATTTACTGATACTGCGAAGGTCAGCGTGATCGGCTTCAAAATCAACACTAAAATTTAAGACCTACTTTGCCAGGCTTTTGTGGAAAAAATTCTCCAAACGATAGGTGAGCGCCTGTTGATGCAATTCTTACCGACCGCTATTTACCACATTAGCCCCATCCTCCATAACCTGTTATGCGCCCCTTCGTGAGGCTTAAAAAATACGAGATTGGCCAGGCGAACCTGGTCGAACTCAATCTGCTTCTTTATCACCTCATAATCTCACTAAACCGTCTTCAAACAGTCTTCAAACAGTCTTCAAACAGTCTTCAAACAGTATTCTCGTCATGTCGACGCGCTCTAAAAATATCCCTCGTCTCCTCCTCCTCCTTTCCGTCCTTTCCGTCCTCTTCCCATCTGCGAGATCCTTTCTTCAAATCCAAATCCATCAGCAGCATACCACCTCTCTCTCTCGTCTTAACGGGTGGCTCAGCGGAGGCACCGGTTCCAGCAAGGAGTCTCTCGACGAGGAGTGGCGGAAGCAGCAGGAGATTCTAAAGTTCCGCCGCTCAGACTCCACAACCAAGAAGGCGTACTTTGACAAAATTGAGAAACGAAGGGTTGACGCTTCCAAGGATCAGGAGCAGAAGTGGGGTTGGCAGACCAAGAACTACAAGAAGGGGGAGGACCCTCTCACGGAGTGGAAGAAGCGCCGCAAGTCGGGGCAGATCTCGGACCTCGAAGATCAGTACGGCGATCCTAAAAAGATTGGCGGCATTCCTCTCCCTTCTGCTTCATTTGGGGTGGGGGGCGAGTTCGGAGGTAAGTAGCTGAGTATTCTGCCACTTAAATACTACTTACTACCTCGATTCTTACTTCACGCTCGCTGCTCCTTCACTCTCTACTCGCTGCACTCGCAGTTGGTGGAAAATTCGACAATGGCGGGAGGTTCGATCTCAGACTTCCGTACGCTGACCAGGGGTACGTCGATGAGGATGCCGGATTCAAATGGCCCTGGGAGAAGAAGAAACAGAAGAAGGAGGATAAGGAAAAGAAATAGAAAGACGACACTCGAGCTTTCTTAACAAACAATAATAGAGCTTTCTTAATAACTTATGATTCACGCATGACTTCGCCAATCCTTTTCAAAACAACTCCGACATCTCCCCGCAAACTTTCTTGGTATACGCTCCTCCACCTGCTGCTGTCTTTCTTGCAAAGGCACAAAAGGACGCTCCTGCACTCTTCCAAAACCCTCACGCCCAGCGCGTCCATCTCCCTCTTCCAGACCTTGAACCCTTCCACCCCCCCCTTTTCCCTCCACCACTCCTCCGTGCTCTCCTCGAATCCCACCCCGCAGTCCGCGAGCCACCTGATTTCCCCCGCAGGATCGACGCCCTTCATCAAATCCACCACGTCCAGGCAAAGGGTAACGTACGTGACTTCCTCCCCCATCCTCTTCCTATAAAATTTTCCTGCGGAGTTGTACTCCTCCATCGCCTTGTTGAAGCACTTTCTCCTTACTTCCTCCTCCTAGGTGCATTGAGACGAGTTAGATTTGCACCGTCGGAATCTAACCTAGCGCAGTCTAAAAAATCCTCACCTTCTCCCCCACCGACCTCCAGCCCATCCTCCACAAATTTCCTCCCTGGTAATACCCCGCCGCCTCCTGCTTTTCGTCCCCCAACTCCTTGTATATCTCCCTCGCCCTCCTCAGATCTTCCCCTGCCTCCCTCAAAATCTTAACGTCAAACTTTCCCTCCAAACTGTTCGAGTAGTGCAGAAGTTAGAGCCACGTCCTCGAAAATGCACCTTACATAAACCTTTTCCATTGTTTTTTTGTTTTTAATTTCTCACCTCCTCCTCGCCAGAACCCCTTTATACAAATACGCGTACCCCAAACTAACAGTAACCATATTCCAAACCCCTCCATTCTCGTCCCCCCTCATCCCTAAATTCCCATAACAGCCTTTCAAACCTTCAATAACCCCGTCCACGTCCTTCGTGGTATCAGAAATTTTAAGCCTGCATTTTTCGTAATTTACGCCCACGATAGTCATGTTATGTAAGTCGTTTAATTTTGAGAATATGTCGTAGCTAGCTTTGAACTGCTTAAGCGCTGATTTAATGATAAGTTTAGTACTTGAAGGGTCGTCGGAGATTGATATGTCTAGGTTGCTTTGCGCGATAATGTTGTAGCAGGCTGCGAGCTTTTGGAGGGAGGTAGAGGGGGAGCGGGAGTAGCAGATTGAGGCTGCTATTGTTGTACGGCGGTGGTCGCGGAGGCGGAGGGGGAGGGAGGAGATCTTGGAGTCGAGGAGAGACTCGAACGGAGTCGGAGGGGGGGACTTCGGGGAAGGGGGGGACTTCGGGGAGGAGGGTAGGGGTGGCGACGAAGGAGGGGGAGGAGACCTACTAGATCTAGGTCCCGACGCCGGCCGCCTCTGCTCCTCCTCCTCGTCGTCCCCCCAGTACCCTCTGAGATCGTAGACTGTCCTGCCGCCCATCCTGCCGCACCTGTCTTCGACTTCCCTCAAGAACTCGACGAGGTCCTCCCCAGTCACGCCCTTGCCCCTCCAAACCTCACTGTCCCTGCTGAAGCTCATCATGAAATCTCCACAAACCCTGGACGGATTGACAATCCTGTTGTTAGCGAAAATAGAAGCAACAACAATTCATTCCTCGCCACCAAGCTCCATTTGTTTCAACTCACCTCCAAAGTTCCTCGGTCTCACTCCCAGAAACCTTATGGCTCGCCTTCCTGATCGACGACATGGTCTCGGGAGGTTTAAAAATCTTTATATTCGCTGAAGCGAGCTCGAGGCTGCTCATGTAAGTCTGTGTTTTGAGACGTTAGAGTGGATGGACGAGGTGTAAATAATTGTTCAATTTTACGGTCTCACCTCTTTGATCGCCGCCTTTAATTCCTTCTCCAAATACTCCAACAAACTCTCCTACGAAAAAGAAATGTTAGAAACGTAAATTAACGCACCTCTTACAGAAACAATACTCTCAATCGTCTCACCTCCTCCTCCCCTTCCTCCTCACTCTCCTCCTCCCCCTCCACGCTCGGCCACGGTAAACTAACCCTCTCCTCCCCCTTCTCCACCCAAACCTTCTCCTCCTTCTTTCTCCCCCCCCCCCTCTTATCCTCCACAACTCCCCTCAAACACTCCTCAACCTTCTCCAAACAGTTCAACCTCCTAAGAGGATCCTTCAAAATTAAATAACACTGAGCAAGACCTCGCCAACACGACACGGAAACAGTAGAAGGTTCAACTGATAAATCTAAACTAGACTCAAACAAAGCGATACTATCCGTTCATAACATTAGAACAAAAAACCACATTCCAAAAACATATTTTAAAAACACCCAAACGCTCACCTTTGTCTTAAAATATTCCTCCCTTCCTCCCCCCCCTTCTCCCTCCCCAACCCCAACAACCTCCCCCCAAACCTATAACACAAACAATTCAAATAACTCCTATACCTAACCGTATTCAACGGAATCAAAGCACTCGGCGTGAAAGCGTAAGTAACGTTAGGAGACGTTAACGAGAGTAAATGGTGTAATAAGGTTGAGGCTGTTAGGCGGACGGAATCGAAGGAGGGGGAGGAGGGGGGGGAGGGAGGGGAGGAGAGGGTTAAGGAGGTTAGGGCGGAGTTTAGCTCGGGGAGGGCGGTTAGGAGGGTGGAGAGGTGGGAGGAGAAAGGGGGGGGAGGACCGGGTTGGAGGTGTAAAGTATGTTGGAAGAGAGGGATGCTGGGGGTTGAAGGGGTTGAGGAGGTTGGGGAGGTTGGAGAGGGAGGAAGAGGGTGGGAGGGGTTGTCAATTATTAAGAGCTGAGGGAGACGGTGGACGGTTAAGATTGGAGGAGTTGGAGAGAGAAGGGAAACGAGGGAGGATGGAGTTGCGAGAATTGTGAAGGGTGAGGAAGGACTTTCCAGAGTTGGGGCTTGTACAGTAGTTGTAGGCGACGATGACGATGTTACTGACGATGATGTTACTGGAGTCTTAGTAGGGGCTCCTGTAGTAGCAGTGCTTGTGCTGGTGCTTGTTCTGTATGGTGGTAATGGAATTGGAGGTGGAGGATTTGGAAGGAGAGCACTTGTAACTGCACTAGTAGCAGTACTTGTAGCAGTACTTGTAGCACTTGTACGGTTTGAAGTGCTGTTAGGGCCTAACATGTTGTAATATGCCTTGTAATGTGAACGTTTACCGTCGAATGTCACTCTCTTGGACGTTCTTTAGCAGTGTTAGCACCGCACTTCTTTATGGCTTCTTTATGGCTTCTTTATGGCTTCTTTATGGCTTCTTTATGTGAACGAACGTAGGAAGGAACAATGAGGGAAAGAAGGTCTTTAAAATATAACAACAGACACGCTGTTAGGGTCTGTTAGGGTTATAATGCGATATATTTGCTATCTTTCAAGATTGGGAGTGCTGGCGATGGCTGAAACACGGCTGAAACAGCGTACAGTTATCGAAATATTGTGAAATTCCTGATAAATATCATCATACCATAAAAAAGCGGTTTTCAGCTGCTATATGCCGCATCCACACAAATCACATACTTTACTCACAACTGTAGTGTTTGTTATACTTCACTTATAAACGTTCGACACGTCTAAACGTCAGCTTATAGCATTATCTACCCAACTTATCCAACTTGTCGTTCGACGGTCAGTATCCCCTAACTCTACAGTGTGCGTATCTCATACAGCGTATCTCATACAGCGTATCTCATACAGCGTATCTCATACATACTAATACATTGTGCATATGACACTCTTCCGTCTCCTCTCCCCAATCTTAGCCCCTTCAAACCTCTACACAAACCTAAAGCTCCTAATCCTCCTTTCCCCTCCGATAATATTTATCCACGTCCTCCCTCCCCTCCCTTTAACATCTTATGATTCCCTCCTCCTCCTGAGCACGATATTGATCACCCTTACCCTCCCTTCTTCTGCGTTGTTTTCGATAGAAAGCGGTAAAACCAACGCACACAATGCACACAATGAGAATGCCGACAATGCGACCATTTTGGAGAAGATTAAACGCTCCACGTTCTTGAAAGTTATAGGTGAGAGGAACAACTGCACTGGAAGCTGCACTGGAAGCTGCACTGGAAGCTGCACTGGAAGCTGCACTGGAAGCCGCACTGGAAGACTGTGCAAGCAGAAGCTTATCGCTCTGCTCGCTTATAAGAACTCCATATATCTAATCGCTCCCCCCCCCATCCGCACCCCTTTATTGACTTTCACAGGCTCCGACCCCATCCCTCTCCGCTACATAAAAGGCTGCGACAACGACCGCCGCGAAGCCAAGCGCCGATGGGAAGCTACCAAACGTTGGCGAAAAGACGAGAACGTGAGTAACACCGAAGGCTCGCGAACGCGACGTAAGAACGTCCCACGTTTATGTATATATATAATATGATATGAATAATACGATTATGCCCACTTCGAAACCCTCTTCGCCCTATATATTGCAAAACGTCCACGCAAAGCTAGTGTTATCATGCGCCCTTTCGACCTTTCAGGTCGATAAAATGACGTAATGTGTTTCAAGGCTTTGCAAAATCAAGGGAAATATTTTTTTTCCCATCCTCGCAATAGGACATGAAGAACCAAGATCCTCCTCCGTTAAAACCTTTTCTATAATTTTCTGACAAAGAAAAACTAGAAATAAAACAACGGATAGAGTATAAAGTTAATCTAACATTCCCCCTTCCCTTCAGATCTCAACAATCCTCACAAACCCTCACCCTCTCTTCCCAATAATAAAACAACATTACCCACACTTCTACTCCGGCCGTTCCAAAACCGACTCAATAATATACTTTGAAATATGCGGTAAAATATCCGTCCCATCCCTAAAAAAACACAACATATCTGTATCAGACCTCGTGTGGCATTATATTTATATGACTGAATATTGTTTTAATAATATAACCGACGATGATAATAAAAGGACATGCACGGTTTTTGATGTTGAAGGTGTTAGGCCGGGGGATTTAAGTGGGATTGTATTAGGTGAGGAAAGATATATATATATATAACGTATTGGAGAGTAAACGACACAAGGAACAACATGCAAGAGAAGGTCAACGTTCCAATCTTTAAAAAAAAAACACGCGTCAGACGTTCATCGATGACCTTATTTAAAAATATTGTTATATTTACTTCCTTACATTAACAATTCCCCCCCCCCCCCTCCTCTCTACAGAATTTTTAAAAAAGACCTCCTCAATAATGCAAGACCATTACCCCGAACGTTCCGAAATAATATTAGTAATAAACTCTCCCAATTGGTTCTACATAATATGGAACGTCGTTAAACAGTTTATTAATTCAAACACGTTGAAGAAGGTTAGGATATTGAGTAAGAGAGGGAGTTTGGAGGGGATGAAAGAGTTTATTGATGTGGGAGAAATACCGGTGGAATATGGAGGGGAGAAGGGGAAGGATAAAGGATGTAGGTTTTGGAGTGAGGAGGAGGTAGGGTTTAGGGAATGGGTTAGGGAGAGGACGGGGGAGGTTATTACGGAACCGGGAGAGAGGGGGTGGGGGACATGATTGCATGACATTTTATTTAGAGAAATTTAATTTTTTTAAAAGGTTGAAGAGGAATAAGGACGACATTTATTTTTTTTATACTACTCAGCTATTCTAATTCAACACCGATGAGGGAGGGGCAGTGGGAGAACTTGGGGGGGGGGGGGGGATTTAACCGGAGGGGGAAGGCGTAATGTATCAACGGACATGGTGGGGGATTTGGAGTGTAGGGGGAGACGGAAGGAGAGAGACTATACAACTCAAACCATTCTAACACGACACTGAACGCCAAACCTATGACTCTTCAAAACTTCCCCCCTTTCCTCCATAAACTTCGGACACGATCCTTCAACTATCCCCTCCACACCGTGCTCTACTTTTGCTTCTGTCGAAGCGTCGAATACAATGACGTCCCCGCTTTTTAATTCGACCCTCTCCGTTTTAGGCATCGAAGGGGTTTTCACAGTGAAGATCGCGGAGCAGCCGAGGGTGAGGAGGTAGACGAGGGAGGGGCAGTGGTCGATGTGGGGGGGGAATTTACCGGAGGGGGAGGCGTAGCGTATCACAGACATGGTTGAGGATTTGGGTTGGGGGGGGGAGAGGATCGAGACGAAGTGGGGGAGGTCTAACCCTAAGGGGGGCGAGCCTAGGATGTAGGAGTGGACAAGTTCAATCATTGACGAGATTGGGGTGGTTGGGGAGGGAGGAATGGGGAGGGTTCGAAGGTCGGAGGCGAACGTTAGGGTCGTGGGGGAGGGGACCATGGGGCGGGTGAGGGTCGACCAGGGTGTGCGGTCGAGGTCTTGGATGTAGTCGAAGACGGAGCATTGCTCGGGAGGGGAGAGGAGACCGTGAAGCAGGAAGCAAGTGTCATCGAAGACTGTGATAGTCGGGGAAGAGGACATTTGGCGCAGTGGGCGGGATTATCTACGATCAGATTTTGGCGGAATGATGGGCCTTTCGCCCAGGATTGACGTAGATGTGCTCCTTTTCAAGTGACTTTCTCCAGGGGGCTTGCTTGCGTAGGATTTTTTCACACACTGTTTTGTCTCCTTTGTCTTCATTTTAAGAAGAAGTTATAGAGGCAGGAAATAATTAGCGGCCCAATTGATTGCAAAAGGGGGGTGTATAATATCCAAATATATCCCATAAGTTTTCTTATTTCCTTCCAAAATGTCAAAAACAGCTGCCGTAACTACTCCGAACCCGGAGGAGGTCTCCTCCTCTCCCCCCCCTTCCGATATCTCGAACGATATTTCTTCCTCTCCACCGCCTCCTTCCCAATCTTCGAGCGACCAGACCTCCTCTCCTCCTTCCGAAAACTCGAACGACGGTGATCCCCCGTCCTCTCACAATAATCCTCTTACAAATACGAATGCACCGATCCAAGGGGCTGAGGGGGGTGTGGAGCAAGTGCATGTCACCGAGTGTGCCACGGTATACTCCGTTCTGATGGCGTGCTTCAGTTCTAACTGCACCGCTCTGTACGCTTACTATGCTCACACTCACGACAAAAAAGCGGACAAATTCTGGGTGTGGATCATTATACCGTCGTCTGTGACGGCGATGGGAATTTCCTTTGCTCTCAAACCGAGGCGCAAAGATCCGGCTTATAAGGTATTCCTCATTCTCCAGTTCGTGCTGTTTTCATTTGTTTCGGAATTCCTCAGCATAGTCGGCGATGACTTTTCCATGAGTCAGATCGTGATTTCGAGCGTGAGGTCGCTTTGCTGGCTAGCCCTCCTCAAATTTGGACTGATTTGCCGGTCCCACATAGCTATGCTTCCCGACGAAGATCTCTCCAAGTTTGTCACCAACGACGTTGTCTTCGGGGGCATGATCGTGGGTTTGGGACAGCTCGCGTTCCTAATGTTTGCGAGCATCCAGTGCGAAGGAAACGCAGACGACTGGAGGCAATGCAACAGAACCCTTTATAGCCAAGCAGGTTTGAGTGGCATGGTCATGCTGTGCACCTTAATCAAGCTAGCCGGCGGTATTGTGCCAAAAGGGATCCTCGAGAAGCACGTACCTTCTTTGAAGAAGGTCTTGGCTATGGCTTTAAATGCCGAGGAAGCGGTACAGTTCTTCGGGCTCTTTATCGCTGCTGGATGTGCGCTCTACCTGTTAGGTAATTATGGATCTGAGGGAGATCATTGGAACAAAGTCGAGAAAATTGCCGCATACATTGTGCCTAGTATTGGAGGTTTCTGTCTCCTGTTGACCGCGGTCTGGACATCGTTCGTCATCAGGGGAGAGATGAGGCGTGAAGTGGAGGGGACTGGACAACTGAATCAAGGTGAATCTTCCTCAGACGGCACGCTGGTGGAGGCCTCCTCGTTCTGGTCTTATATCGGAGTTCTGGCGACCACATATATGTCTGTGGTTTGTGTAGCTGCCGTGGTAACGATGGACGAGTTTTATTTGGAGCTGGCTGTAGTCCCGTTGCCAATTGCAGTATTACTATATATAGGGTCCGCATTCTGTCAACCGAGGAGGAGGAGTCCGAAGGATTTGTGGAAGTTGCGCCTACATTTCATGAGCTTTGTTGTCTTAGGCGAGGTGGTAACCCTAATTCAGAGTATTCGGAGAGATGATACGATGTGGATTTTCGTCCATCTTGCATTAATCGCGGTTCTCGTGCTCTTATTTCATTATGGACTTAAGCTCCGAGCAGCCGTAGGTCGACTACCAGACAAAGATCTTCAAATGTTCTTGGTCAACACACTCTTCAAGGGCGGGTTAAAGACTCTGTTTTCGATCCTTTTCCTTCTCTTTAGGACGACAAAGTGCATATTCGAGAAAGGGAGCTTGGAGAAATGTTCTGACACCTCATTTTGCTCGACGACGATCTCAGTCTACTTGCTTGCTTGGTGGTTGACGAAGTTAGTTCAGGGAAGCGTGAGGAGCGAGTGGAGGAAAGACTTGAACTTGTCGATGGAAAAGATCGCAAGGATGAGGGACGTCTCGCTTCGTCGCGGGCTGTCAGGTTTTTTGGCCCTAGTTATCGGCGTGTGCGCAATCTTCCTCTTTTCCATGATGAGCGCCGATAGAATGGACAATACGACAATCTTTGCTGTTAGTCTTACTGGAGTCGTAGCAAGTTTTGGAGTTGTCATTTCCGAGACATCTTCCAGCTTGAAAGCACAGAGGAGGAGAATCGAATTGTCCGAAAGTGGTCAGATTGAAGAGTGGGCGACGGAGACTGAAGAGCCAGTCGAGGAGGTGAGTGTAGAGGAGTCCAATTGCGTGAAGCGGGTACTAGAATTCTAACACGTATTCGATATTCATCGGCTCCAGTGCTCTTGGTTTTTTGTGTGCAGTAGCATCCTTATCTCTTGGACATACATAGTGATGTGGGTATGTTACGGCGTGACATTGGACGTTAAGTATGAGTTAATGGGTTACTTAATATTGCCAATCGTTGGAATTTCATTCGTGATGACATTGTTCTGCAAGCCCAAGAGAACGGATGCCGGCTACATGCGCCTTCTCTACTTTCACTTCTTCGCATTGTTTTTGGTTAGTGAATTCGGTTCTGCAGTTGGCCATTTCCGAAAGGGCTTGACATTTAAAGGGTTGTTCGCCCTCTTCAGGATCCCCTTTTGGTGTTTGACCTTCTGGCTAGGATTGAAACTTCGTGAAATAGTAGCAAAGCTTCCACTTAAGGAGCTGTCCGACTTCTTGTGTCAGACGGTCTTGGTGAAGGGCTCAGCTGCCATGGGACCGATGATATTCTTCTCATTCGAGGCGGTGTCGTGTTTCATCAGTCAAGACTCTTTTGACAACGGGCAGTGTGTTAATACGTCAAATGCGGCAATGTGTCTATCAGGGTACCTCGTAATATTAACCACTTTGTCAATCATCAACAAGGCAGTGCCGAAGAGCGTTCAAAGGGAAACGGCGTGGGAACTCTCATCAGTCGCTTCGCTGAAGGGTTTGAAGTGGTGGCAGCAGATACAAGGAGGACTCACGATAATCACCGCGATAACTTCACTCTGTCTCCTAAGCGTTCTAGGAGTTGAAGAAGACGAGAATATCATGGTATTGTTCGTAGGGGGGCTGGGAGGAGCCAGCATAGGTATCGCTACTCTCATCAACATGACCATGCTAATCAAAACCAGAGCAACAACCGAAGAGTTGCCTACCGAGCAAAGATCAACCCGGGGAATCTCAGCCGGCGACGTCGAAGAAGGAATGTTTGTGGGCGCCCTATTATAGCCAAATTAAAAAGCGTCCATAAGAAAGAAAAGGCGTGAATCACAATTCTTTAGTTACCCCCCCCTCATCCTTCCCCCCGTCCCAACCAATTCGGAATCGACCTCAATTGATTAGGGTTCCTTCTATACTGTTCCCTCCTCCTTTCGAGCCTCCTCACTTCTTCTGTGAAACACTCTCCGCACAAATCGTAATTGCATCCTCGACATGAGTGCAGCGTCCTGCCTGGAAGTGTGCGCATAGGGCGGTGACATGAATTGCAGTTGTAGTGGATATATGAAGAGGCGGAGGGGTGGCTGGTATTGAGGAAGTGGCCATTAGAGCAGCGAGGACTGAGACCAGGATCTTGAGGTGGAGGCATGGCTAGGGTTGGCGGCGGCGGTGGCGGCGGCTGTCGATGTACCTCGTTCAAAGACATTCCGATGGCGAGTGCAATTTGCTCTTCTTCGCTCAGATCATGGCCGGCGTCGAACAACAGTTGTTCGGCGTCTAGGGTGTCAGCTAACCCTCGAAACACTTCTCGAAACACTTCTTCGAATTCCAGTGCGATTTGCTCGTCTTCGCTCAGATCCGAGCCCTCGCCGGACACGGCGTCAAATAGGAGTTGTTCCGCGTCCTCGGTGTCACCTAACCCATCGCTAGGACCCTTTGCGAACGTTTGGTCCCACTTTCCGACTTCAAATTCCGAGATCGCAGCCCTGCAAATGGAACAGCCCTGACCTCTACGATGAAACTCAGGCGCGCAATTAGAGCAAATAATAGCGTGCAAGCAAGGCTTGAAGCGGACGGTTGCCTCGTCTACCTGGCATATCAAGCATAGGCGGTCATCGCTGCCGTCGGTGGGCATGGCTGGAAGATTGGTCTTGGACAAGGGAGGTTTTTTTAGAACTCAGCAGAAAACGATTAGTAGTGCGATGGTTGATGGGTTACTGGGCCTTTAATGAATACTAACGTAGCGAGGGCCTGAATTTACAAAATTTTGCAGCGATGCTAGGTAATTAAAGGTTAATAACCAAAGCCAGAACAATGGGGCCATTAATATGGATACCTATATCCATATTAAAACATTTACCATAGACCTACAGCCCATTAAAATTTAACGAGCCGCAACATGGAAGATGTCCCCCCACATGATTTCATGGGAGCTCCGTGGCCGCCTCCACAGTCTGACCTTGACCTGATCTCCACTATTCCGGACCACCTTAAATGCACCAGAACGTTCAAATACGACGCACAAAAGTACCCCTTTCGGAAGATCGTTGCTTCGATTGTATGCCCCGACCATCCTTTGGACAAGTTGGAAAAATTACACGAGGGGGAAGAGTTTGTGGAGCGAATAGGCAAGAAGAATGCAAATCTTCCCCAGCATGGGGGCCGAACGGTGTTCAGCAAACGCTGGAGGAGTCGAGAAAACGCTTGCCCCGAGTTGGCGGACGAGTTTCGCACTACTCTTGGCCTATTCGTCGAAGAGATCGTCGCCCCTCTGCTTTACGCAGATGAGGAGGTTGCAACAATGGCGTCAAATCCCCCAACCTTATTTCAACGTTCGCCTACCTTTCGCGCGCACATGCCTGGCACTGACCGTGCGAACGGGCACCGACACAGGGACTACACGTATAAGCGCCAACCCACCGAGATCAATGTCTGGCTACCCGTCACTGGACCCATTTTTGCTAGCAATGGTCTGTATGCGGAGAGCGTCCCAGATGCTAATGACTTCCAGGCGTTTAGCAGTGAAGGGGACGGAATGGCTATTTTGTTCTGGGGCAATCAACTCTCACACTACTCACTGCCCAATACGACCGACGTCAGCCGCATCTCAATCGACTTTCGTGTGATTCGTGGCGATCTCTTCATAGAGGACTATATCGCACCTTACGTCAAGGACGGACATGCTCGCTTTCGAAGGGGCGGTAATTATACTGATCTTGAAGAAGAACGGCGGTGGCGAATTGAACATAACAAATAACTATATATATATTATTGACTCGTATGATAAAATCAATTTTCGTCAACATTATATCATTTATTGTTCAACTATGAGATCCCAAAACTTCTCCATTATCATGTGCCCCTCCTCGAACAACCTGAATCCATTCGGCGGCAACTCTACGACCTGGGCACCAGGTATCCTGCTCGCCAGCTCCTCAGATGCAGTGAACGGCACCAACCTGTCGCCACGGCTGTGGTAGATGGTCACCTGGACGTTCTCTATGTCCTCCAACATGAACCCGTAATCCAGATCCCTCTCCAGCCGAATTTCCTCGGCCACTGCGAATCCACTCGCTGTGCCGTTCCGCATCATCGATTCCCCGAAATTGCGGTTAATTTCCTCTAAAGAGCTGAGGCCCAGCGCGGCTCCGAGGCCCTGCAGTAGCTCCACGACAAACAGGGCCCCGCTTCCAACAACTTGTTTCGGCACCTTCAACTTCACAACTCCATAGAGGGCTAAATGAGAGGGAAGCGCTACCAGCGTAGACCAGCGAGCACGTGCCCATTGCGGATCGCTCGCCACAGTCTTGACAGAATTAATCACAACTCCTCTCTCTTTCGCACTTGCCGCGACGGCAAGGGCAAACGGCCCGCCTGAGCTCCACCCAACCACCTCTACCCCCTTCCTCCCCAAGCCCAAACCTTCAACCAAATCTAGCACGGCATCCGATACCCTTATATATCTAGTTTGGCTGCTTTCGCCCCACGAAGGCGTGCATCCCAGCCCAGGCCTATCTATTGTTATGAGCAACTTCTTCCCCCAAGTACCCTCCCCCTCCTCCTGCCTGAAAGACTCTAGTCTTGACCCCATAAGCCCCGCCATATAAAGCACGACACCACCCCCCGCCTCCCTTTCTTCCCTTCTTTCCCATCCATCAACTTGAAAACACAACGCTTCGCCTTCTGCCGTCTTCCACAGAAGTCCCACCCCGTCGATGACTTCCTCAGGCAACGACACTACTGAAGGCAACTCCGCCAACTTGTTTCTCTTCTCTAGCTCGGATTTTCCCTCGATCAGTATCACATGTGCGATATATGCGAAGACGATTATAGAGAAAAATCTTACTAATCGTAACATGCTTACGCCAAACGAGAAATATATAATCACCTGCAACCAAAATACAAAGATATTTGTCCCTGGGAAGTGAGTACCGGTAAAGGTCTTCGCACCATGAGCTTCTTCCAAAAAAAAGAAGTGTCCAATGGCGTAAGGGGTGACCTTATTCCCTTGACTCCAGTATCACCACCCTCAGACCACCCCAAACCAAAAGAAACCCTGAATGTGGAGGGCCTTTTTCGTATCATGGCTTATAGAAGACTCATGAGACAGTACCACGGCACCTACGCCCCAAGTTCCAAGTTCCGCACATTTTGGTGCGTGGGCTTTCTGATGTGGACTTTTGGCCTACTCGGTGTGTCCACCTCCGGCGCCTTCAACGTCTCCATAGACTACTCGCAAAATGCCTTTTCCTTCCTCCTAACTGGCGTCCTGCTCTACGGCGCTTTGAAGGCTGTCGTCGTGGTTCGGTGGTGCTTGTACTGGCTTGTCATCGCAATATCCGTAATTGTCTTCATCGACGGCGATCCTGACCTCACAAAAACTGGGCTGGACGAGACTAATGCTCAGCTTAGATTTGGCGTGCTGAGCTGGCTTATTGCCATGGAGATTATCACAGTGTCGATTTGGTTCCTCGTTGTCACCGTGTACCCCTGGGCTGTCAAGACGGGTACATTTCTTAACACCCTCTGGTGGTGGAGGATAAGGCCGCACCCAGGCAAGGGCAAGGAGGGCAGCTTCTTATACAGGCCGTCGAAATTTTGGACCAAGGTGAGTGTAATGCATCATCCTTTTTATCCGATCCTCGCCTGCGCGCCAAGACTAATTAATTCGACTTATTTGCTCGCCGCTAAATAATCAGTCGCATCGGCAGTTTGGATATCAGGGTGACCTTGATGAAGAAGGCAGACCCCACGGCCTCGGCAAGTGGGAAGACAGGTACGAGGTTGGGAGAGCGATGTGACAGGCTTGACTTCAGCTCCGCAATTCTAATTTGTTCGCGCAATTCCCGCGCTCGCTGCCGTAGCTCTCCGCACGGCGAGTCACTATTCGGTCACTGGCAGAATGGGGTTCCTGTAGGTCCGTTTCGCTCGCATGAGCACAACAGTGGGTACAGCTTCGTCGGGGTCCGTGTGGCGTGGGCTGACTCCCGGATGGAGGAGGACTGGACGACCACCAAGTTCATGCCCGAGAATAGTAAGGATCGAAGGCTGAGGTGGGGAGTGGCGAGCGTGGAGTGCTCGGTCTCCGGGGCGTTTTTCAAGAACCTGCCCAGTGCGACAGTCATATCCGGGCCAGATGTAACCAAAGACGCCTCTTGGTGCATCAAGCAGCTCTTGCACGCGCATGATATGGAGCCAGTCACGTCTGTCGTCGTCAGCACTGACGGCAACGGCTTGCGGGTGTCCGGACACTCCCCGAATGACGATACGCAAAGGGGAAAGGTGGTCATTAATGTTGAAGCGTCAACTTCTACGAGCGACATTGAAAGCCTAGGTCGGATGAGCAAGAGCGCTGGTCCGAGGCTGCAGGTGTCGGGGTGGCAGTCAACAACCAGCGATGAGAATTACGAGGCTTTGGTTTTGATCCCTGGCTTCAACTGCCCCATGAAGGACGCCATTGAGAGGATGGGGACGTTCTTATCTATGTCCGATCTGCCACCCAATATTAAGGTCTTCGTTTTTGGATGGCCCGCTGGACAGGTTCTGTCTTACTTTCAGGCTGCTGGCGTGGGGGCTCAAGGAGAAGGCACGAAGGAGATGTTCGCTGAATTTTTGAGGAGCTTGGTTGCTGCGGGAGTCAAGCAGGTTCACATCCTTGCCCACAGCATGGGCGCCAAGGTGTTCCTCGGCGCCCTGGAACAGGTGAAATCTGTTCTCGGCTCTACGGGCGGCGCTAGGATGGCCACCTGCGTCCTGATGAACCCCGATGCGTTCCTGGACTCGTTCGTGGCGGGGTGGTACGACGAGATCAGGAGCATGTGTGACCATGTCACTCTTTACGCAGACTGCAGTGACGGGGCGCTATTCTGGAGCGAAGTCGTCAACGGCAGAAAGGCCCTTGGAAAGAACCCTTTCGATTTGAAGAGAGGGGGGGACGACGAGGAAGGACCCGTGTGGTTGGACATGGACGTCATAGATACAACGTTCATGGACGCAAACGTCCATGCAATTAGACATAACTATTTCAACCTGAACCGCTGGGTAGTAGACGACCTCAGAGAGATTATCTTGACGAGGAAAAGGGCCGTCAACAGGGAGAGTAGAATGATGCAAAGGAACGAGCGGGGCAATGTTTACAACTTCCTCGCCGCACCCGGGCACATTGTTAACGATTGAGTACCGACGAGTATACCCCTATTTATCATTTTAAATGTCATTTGTTATATTATCATTTGGTACTTTCTCGCCCCGAAAAAAGCTTAAACCCCCTGAAAATCCAAAGGATACAACGTGAGAGGCGTGCATTCGTAAATGGATTGGCAACGAATATATAACCACATCTGCGGGAAACCAGAACCCACACATTCCGATATTATCCTCCAGCCACGTTTTTCTGTACTCGCCAAGGCTCCTGCTGACGTTCAGCGAGTCGTCCTGAATCCAGTCCCGTACGACGTAATAACTCGGCCAGAATACAACAGGCTGCACGACGAAGAAGTCCAAGCCCATCTGTTTGCCCAACATACGTATTCCCTCTCTGTCTCTGAACTTATCCTTCCATGGCGCCTCGCAGAACCTGTTTATTGTCTTTGAACAAAACACCTTCTGGTATCCGTAGACGTATATCGCATATTGAGCTAGCCCAACGTATGCGAATCCAAAAACTCCGAAACCTACAGTTCGTCGCAAATTTAAATCGTCAAAAGATGTTGGTTGTTGTATAATAGCGTCGGCGGCCGCCGTTGTCACTGTTGCCACGATAGTCTGCGAGACCAAGGGGGAGCGAGATGACCACGTGTTAAAGGCTGTGAGGATGCGAGAAAGAGACATGAACCTTTGAGGGGGTGCGGGTCCCTTTTCCGGTAAGTGACTCGCTCGTAAACAAAAAGTTTTCCTAGCCGGATGGCAAAGCAAAATAGCAAAAACCAGGAAATTGCCCAAAACCCCAAAACCTGGAATTTGGCTTACCCCCGACTCCCCCCCACTGACGACTGCATTTGGGGGATTTAAACGATTATTTGGTAACCCGTTTAAGGGGGGGGTATACTTGGGAGACATAAACTGCGAGAAGCGGAGTCAGAAATTATCCAGATCAAGAATCTAAAGTGGTCTGTGGAGATTCGCTCCCGAAGCTCCTCATTTGGAACAGGCGTTTCCTATCGCCCCACCTCGTGTACGACCCGTCCTTTCGATTATGGGTTTCTCCGAGAAAAAGCCGCAGGTATCCACTGTAGCGTTGAAACGTACACACAACGCGATGTTGGGACTCTGGCGAAGGATTCCGAACCACCTGAGACGAGGGTTCATAGGTGAGGTAGCATAAATGATGGGTTGCAGCAGCCACTCAGATATAATTGGCAACGCATGAGAATAAAGCGCGCAGCTCACACCATAATTTCCAATATAACCTGCAGTAATTTTCTGCGCTCTCATCTTTGCCTACTACTACCTGTACTGCCTCCCCCTCTCCTCAGGCATAATGGTGTCCTCGTATTCTTCGATGACGGACGCCAGGGCCTTCAACTCGCTGCAACTGCAGTGCCTGCAAATGTCGCAAGTTGCCGCCACTGCCAACCGTGTGCAATCCGCAAAGTCGCAGCCTTCCTGGGTGGGCAGCAGGCACATCTACACGGACGTGGACAAGCTCATTCCCATCGAGGATCGGGTTAAGTACTACACTGAGCCAGCCCTACCTCACTACATGCCCCCCACGACCCCACAACCTCCCGTGGTACCAGAGGACAAGGACTCTCCGTTGAACCCCTTCTACCTTTCGGACCGTGACTACGACGGCTATGTTGGAAAGGTGAGAGCTTTGTGAACTCGTAGTCGATTAGTTTTCTTCTCGTCTGATTATTTGCCTTTTCGCGTGGCAGTACTGGAGCACAGGGCCCATGTGTGTCAAACCGAAGAACTGGGGATCGGACTTCAAGTCGACTAAATGGCTGGACATCTTCATGGACGTGAAGATTGCGTACTTCCTGGAAGTGTTTCACGCCTGGACGAAGTGGGGCGGGAACGTAGTGTGCCTCGAGTTCGGCGACAGGTGAGCTAGGAACATGTCAATCACCGCCACTCAATTCTAACTCTTCGCTCCACTCTGCCCCTCGGCTCATCGTAGCGTCAAGCCGCTGAGCCACCCTTGCCTCAGGAAGACCAGGCTGAGTCCAACAGACGCCAGCGCCATAATCTTCAAGCAGAACTTTAAACGGCACTGGGAGGGAGTCGCCGAAACGCTCTGGAGCGACTCGACCGAGTGGTCAAAAAAGACGAACAAGGCCGTTTGGAGGGGGGGCACCACTGGCGATCCTTGGCCACAGGATTTGCACCAAGAGGGCAACTGGGCGCCCAGGGCAAACCTCGTCAGGAACATTCCAAACTACGACCCAAGCAAGATCGACGTGGCCGTCACTCGCTACGTCCAGCATGTGCCTAAACTGTGAGGCTCGGGCTGGGGCAAAACCCAGAGGCTGCAGATGGGCTACAAGATGCTCATTATGGTCGAAGGAAACGATGTGGCCACCGGACTGAAGTGGGCACTCGTGAGCTCTAGCGCCGTCATCATGCCGCCGCCCAGAGTTGTAAGCTGGTTAATGGAGGACAAGCTCCTGCCCTGGGTGCACTACATTCCTGTTAAGCCGACCTTCGAGGACCTCGAGGAGAAGGTCGACTGGTGCCTTGCCAACGACGAGAGATGTAGAGAGATCGGACAAGCGAGCCGATGCTTCATGATGCAATTTTTTTACTCTCAACGGGAGGAAGAAATCCAAAGGCGAGTCTGGTCGCATGCGCTGGAGAGACAGGCCGCGGCGGGAACATGTGTATAATATAGATAATAAATACCCAAACAAAAAACTCTTTCCCTTTCCCCTTGTTTTTGTGATGAATGAGAGATTTCTCTTTGTCAATAAAAAACCTCACACCTGCTAAATTTCTATTTATGAGTATTTATAGAGGGCTAGACCGGACGGGCACGAATAACCTCAGGGATATCCTGAGGAGCGAAGATATTTCGGCCGTCGTCCAGGGCAACCTTGTAGGGGGCCATCTGCCCAGGTGGCCAGTTGTTCTCCCTGTAGAACAGCTCGGTAATATGCCCGTTCGCCCATCCCGTCACCGGATCCGCCCCAACTCGGCACTGCACAAGGGTTCCGACCCTGAAGCGAAGGGCCTGCTCGTCATTCATATCATATTCGTCGTCCTGGAACGGAGACCATTCGACAGAGTTGCCGTTGTACCACTCCGTAAAAACATCGACTGGCGGACAGAATTCGTCCAGCTCCTCCTCCCCGACTTCCCTGGACTCGCACGGTATTCCGAACTGCCCCCTCCCACCGCTATCGAACATTACTATGATGGCGCAGTCTATAGGGGCGCAGCTGGGGTCGCCGCACTGCACCTCCTGGACATGGACCTCGGCCGCGGAGCGCATCGCATCGGGAATGCGGGCCTTCACCAGACCCTCAACCCGCGTGTACTCGGTGCGCAGGCGCTTCTCCTCGTCGTCGGCGGCGCTGCTAGAGCCGCCGAATCCGGGAGGGAGAAACATTGCTGAATTTAATTGGCGTCTTTCGGGAAGTTTTGTTCGTCTCTGTCTCTTTCGTTTTTCGTCACGGTGCTGTGAAAGTGGATCTGCTGGTTTCGTGGTTGCTCTTGGCGGATTGTCTTCTGCGCGTTGTAAGCGTGCGTGCCTGTGGGTGCTGTTATATTCTAAAGTTAGAAAACGCGGGAAGTGATCGCGAGTGATAGGGCGAGATGATTTGGGCAACGACGGAGGAAAGAGGAACAAACGTGGGTCGTCAATGCCCTTCGGTTTCTGCCCTCTATACAATCAATCAGCGAACAAATTGAGCGCCTCCGTCAACATGCGAAGTTGCTGATATGCGTTTCAGAAGAGAAAAAGCGCCACTTGTAGCTCCACGAGTCGGAAATAGCACATAAAAGGAGTGGGCTTCTCTGCGTGCTTGGTGGAGACTTCGTCGAACCTATTGGAGGTTTCCGATTGCGGACAATTCAAATTCGGTTGAGCATTGCATAAAAATACATGCTGAGTTTGCCGACAACTAATTTCCGAAACCTTTCAGAGCGTTCCGAAGCGCCTTACATATCCAGAGTAGAATCCAGAGATCTGCTAAAAAAAGAAGGAATTCATACCAAGCACAGCAGCAGCCCACCAATTAAGAAATTCACGCCAGGGCGACACTCCCTTGACCCCTCCCTACTACCACCTCCCCCTGCCATCACTGCCGCCGCCCCCCTCCCTGCACCACCTCCAGCCCAACTGGCAGGTTTCACCTGCTGCCTGCTCTGCCCTCCCCCAGCATGCCGTTCCGTGCTCCCTCTCCGACGAACGCCCCGGAAAATTTGGCGGCGTTGCTTGACAGCCAGGCTGATCCCGGCCTGAATCTAAAGCCTCAAATAGACGCCTACGAGGGTCTGGATAAGGATCATTTGAAGGAGTACATTCCTCGACCCCGCACGATAAGTGAGCTGGGAGTCCTGCGCACTCGCTTTGACACCGCCGACTACGCCGAGCTGCAGGCGGCGGAGAGACAGAGTAAGCTGGCCAAGGTGGAGCTGGCCGAGGCCCATGAATCATTCGAAAAGGACATGAAGAAGTTTAATGAGGAGAATATGATGCGGGACCTCCACAACTCGCCTCATATGCCCATCGCTACGTTGAAAAGTAGTCGACGAATTAGCGTGGCTGATGATGATGATCAAAAGGAGGGGCAGGATCTCTCCATCGACGCTACCCTCGACGCTACCCCCGACGCTACCCCTGACGCTACCCTCGACCCTTCGACTCCGGCTGCCTTGACGCTTGATCAGTCCAAGGCTTTTCTCTCTGGATTGAAAGCTCGCACCTCCAACAGTCCCTACCGCCGTCCTTCTATTAGGACTGTGGAGGCTAAGGAGGCGAGCGCGAGCGAGAGAGAGGACAAGAACGAAAAGTCGGAGAATGAGGTACCTGAGGGCAGCGGGAAAGTCTCCTTCGGGCTGCACGACGCTCTTGATTTAGAGACCATTACGCAGCTGAGAAAGGTCTTCTTCAGACCAGAAAGCGACAGTGAGGGGGAATCTAACGATGAAGACAAGGGCAAGGGCAAGGACAACAAGGAGGATCCAGAGGAGGACGACAATCAGGACCTTGACCTGGAGGATGGAAATCAAGAGAGCCGAGGTCTCGACCTGGACGAATTCATTGAAGAGTTCGGGCACATTGTCGGAGCGAACCTGACCAGGAACGAGCTTCAGATCATGTTCATGAAGATCGACGCGAACTCCGACGGCGACGTCGACTGGGATGAGTTCACGGCCTGGATGCTGAAGATGGAGGCAGGGGCGCACTCCATGAACGACGAAAAGGAGCTTGGCGAACTCTGCCCGTTGTCGGCGCAGATGGGGGAGAACCCGACCCTCCACAGGAACATGATCAACCGGATCATAAATTTGAAGATGCCTAGTCACACGTACATCACGGCCGGGAGGGACGGCACCATACGATTCTGGGGGACGGGTCTTGAACACGTCAAAACGGTGAGCTTGAAGGAGAGCACTCTTCACTACATGAAGGCAAACTTTGGAAGGAAGAGCATGCCGGGGGCGAGGGCGCTCATCGCAGCCGGTGCGAGCGCCAAGGCGGTCGGGAAGCGTCTCTGGATCACCGACGTCTGCCACATGACGCTTTCGAACCGTCTGGCTGTGGCCTGCGCCGACCGCACCATTACCTTCTACGACTTGTACACGATGGACATTAGCTGTAGAATCCTGAACCTTCCCCACGTTCCTTCCTCGCTATGCTACTTCGCTGCCACTTACGGCGGCGAGCAGCACGGAGTGCTCTGCTTCGGGACGCAGGACGGGCACCTCCACACCTTCAAGGTGAAGCAGAACTTCCAGTTTCGAGAGGGCTTGAAGGAGAACGGGAAGCCCGCCTTCCCCTACTGGGAGGGCCGGAGTAAGGAGCTGGAGAAGTGCGGCCTGCTCGAGTACAGCTGCGCCAAGGTCGCCCAGGATTGGATCACAAAGGTGAGAGCAGGTAGCTGCAGTTTTTCTGTCACTATCACTGTCACTTTAATACTAACTCGTCGACGCTACGTATGCGCAATGCAGGTGATCTGCGTTCCCGACATACAGCCTAATGTCATGACCTGCAGCTTGGACGGCACTGTGAAGTTCTTCAACGTCGAAAAGAAAAAGGCCGAGCGAACGTACCCCTTATCCCACAAGAAGCTGGGCGCCAAAGAGACTGAGGCGCCCGTACACTCCCTCGTTTACGTCCGCGCCGCCAAGTGCATGGCCTCCTGTGGCGTGACCCGGCACATCACCACGTGGAACCCGCACACTTGCGACACAATGAGCGTGTTGCACGGACACACGAGCCCGGTGGTCGCCCTTGAAGTCGACGAGACGGGCGGACGGCTCATCAGTCTGAGCCTCGATAAGTGCATCAAGTTCTGGGACGTTTCCTCTTGGAGATGCCTTCAGAGCACTGTCGATGACTCCAACTACCGGCCGGACAATTATATCACAGCCATGATGTGGGACCCTGTAATGCAGACCTTGGTGACAGCTGGCAATAGAATCAAGGTCTGGCACCACATAGGAAGGGAGAGCGGGGAGGAGACCACGTCGCACGAGACCCCCGTCTGCGCTGCTTTGTACAACAACAAGTTCCAGCAGGTGGTTTCTTGCTCGTCCGATAACGTGCAGGTGTGGTCAATCGAGTCGGGGCAGCTTGTCTTCAAGTTTGACAAGGTAAGAGTTTTGTCACGTTCTCCATGAGGCCACCGTCACCGTCACGCTTTACTGACTCGTCTCTACGCTCGTCGCAGCTGCACGGCGACGAAAAGATCACCACCATGTCCTTCGATTGGTCCATGAGGCGACTCATCACCGGGGCTCACGATGGGAGCGTGAGGATGTGGAATTTCAGTAACGGCATGATGCTGAAGGAGTTCCTTAGGGGGGGAGGGGACGGGGAGGGGGAGGGAGACGGCGATGACGATGAGGAAGGCCCCCTCAGATCGCTTGAGAAACAACTTTCTCACGATAACGACACTGAGGTTACCTCCGTGAAGTACGTTCTGGAGCAGGGCGGGGGGGATGACATTGAGCACAAGTTCATAGTTAGCGTCGGCTGGGACAAGAAGGTGCGGATGTTCGTGGACGACGACGACGACATGCCTACCCCTCACCGTATTTTGCCAGCCCCCGGTTTTTCTGGCCACAAGGACGACATCCTTTGCGTGGTTCACTGCGAGCCACGTCTCCTCGCCACTGGAAGTTACGACGGCGAGATTGTGGTGTGGTCCTTGGCGTCTGGAGCGGGACGCTTTTTCCTCAGGTTGAGCGACTATGAGGAGTACCATGATGACGACAAGGAAAAGGAGGAGAGTGGAGAGGGGCAAGATGGTCTGAAGGGGTTCAATCAGTTGACGGTTGACACCAATCTTTACAACGGTAGGCCAAGCCACCTACACGGCTACAGCAAGAGAGACGAGGCCGCCCAAAAAGAACTGCTTGCTGTTAGGGAGGCGTACAAGGAGAGGCAGCGAATCAAGGCCGAAGAGGAGCTGCTGATGGGATCTGAATCACCAACGAAGACACCGACCAAACCGGCCAAACCGAAGGACCACCACCATTCCCACCACGGAAAGTTCGGCTCGGAGCACCGCAAGATCATAGAAGAGAAGAAGACCCAGCACGAAATGCGTGTGGACGTGAACAAGAGGCAGGAGACCTTGGAGCTGCTCAAGAAGGGTCTGAAACAGCACCACCACACCCACGCCGTGGTGGACGACGAAGAGGAGAAAAAAACAGAGGACGACCCGGACAAGGCGCTGCGGGACGAGAGGGGGAAGCTCGCCGTCGAGTGCCTCTTGTTCTTGAAGCAGAAGCGGATTGGGGAGGTCTTGGGTCAGACCCTGGTCTCGACAGGGGCCGACGGGAAAATTAGGTTCTGGTCGGTCAAGGACGGAAGTCTGTGCCACGTCATGAAGGCTTGCCACCCCGAGGACGCCAGCATCACCAGAATGACAACCGACGAGGTTCACAACAAGTACTTGTTCACCGGCTGCGCCTCGGGCCATGTCAAGGTTTGGACCTTGAAGAGTTTGGAGAAGGCCGCTACTCACAGGCTCCACCGCCGCTTCTCCGTCTTCGGAAAGCAGACAGACGCGCACAGCACGGACGCCCACAGGCAGTGGGCGCAGGGTTCGGTCTCGAACACATCGGCGGAGAAGCGCGCCCACGGAATCGGAGGGGGTAGGAGGCCGACCGCGAGAGAATTTACGACTGCTTCTCCTTTGGGGGGGGTTATGGGTGGGAGGGGGGCGGGGAGGCGCAGCAGCGTCGGGGGGGTCCCGTCGCCTGAGGCGGCCGCGGCCATGGGCGCCGGAAAGAGGCGGGCGAGTATGGTCGAGAGCGACTACATCCTTCCGAAAGTTTACGAAATCGCATGCTGGAAGGCCCACTCCGGCGCAATTGTCAGCTTGGAACACGTCGGAGAGTGGGGAGGCAGGGAGTTGCTGTTGACGGCCAGCACGGACTGCAACGTGAGTATGTGGACCTTGAAGGGTGCCCACATTGGAATCTTCGGGCAGGTCTCAACCTGGTCGTTGACGAACCCTTTGCACTGGATGGACAAGAAAGAACACCCCGTCGAAAAGCCCAGGGGAAGCAACCACACCGGCTACTCCGGGGAAGACAGGAAGAAGGGTGGGATATTGGACGAGGACGGAGAGGGCGGGGGAGGAGGTAGGAGGAGAGCCCCCAGTGTCGACAGCAAGAAAAAGAAAAAGAAAAAGAAGAAGAAGGCGGGGCTCAGCGTCGCGGACATGATGCTCCCCAAGAACAACTTCGTGCGGTCGTCAATTTTGAAAGGCATGTACGACGATAGTAGTAGTTCAAGCAGCAGCGACAGCGAAGGTGAGAAGATGTGGATGATGGATCGAGGGAGGGTCGCAGTCAGTGAGCGAGGGAGGGTCGCGGTCAGTTCGCTCCTTTCAAAACCGTTTCTAACTCCCTTCTTTTTTTTTTGCCCCTCAGGCTCCGACAAAGACACCAAAGACTCCACCCACGATCCCCTAAAAAGAGAGAAAAAAATCCTCGAAAAAAAGAAAAAAAAGCTCCTATCACGCTACGATCAAATGATAACCCGTTCAGAAAAGAACCTCGAGAACTACCACTACTCCCTCGCGAAAGCCCGCCTCCAGAAGAAGCTCCTCATCCACGAAGCAGCAAAAAAAGGCGGTAAAGGCACTGAATCACCCATCGTAAAAGAAGCATTATGGAATTCCCGTTGGGGAGTAGGTTTACGTTCAAACATCCCTCCCCAACGTCCGAATTTAGGTCCGAGTTCAACTGTTAAAGTTAAATCAAACGGTATGCATTCATGTATGATCCGTACTGATACTGAGAATTTTGACTCGGAGGAGCTGACGCATAAAGGTGTTAAGAAGGTTGGGGAGGAGAAGATTAAGGTTTTGAGGAGCCAGTATAATCAGGTTGCGCATCAGTTGGGGATACATAGTATTGATTCGGTTGAGAATTGCGTGGGGAGTGAGAGGGTTAAGAAGAAAATTACGTAACAACAAAATTGTGTGTGTATGAAATTTTATGAAAAACGTTGTTTTAATGTTAGAAAAATTAGAGTGAATATATCTCCCCTCCTTGGGGTACCGTTCGTATCGTTTCGCTCGTCCCTCTCTCCTCACGTCAAACACACATTTTGACGAACCTATATACTACGCGCCGCTCCTTCACTCCACCTCCACCAATCTTTTTAAAGGTCAGGTATAGGTATACTAGGTATCTCCAATAACTCCGGAAAAGCAACAACCAATATACTTAAACCAGCAATAAGTAAACTAAACACACCGATCCAATTATCCTTATAAGGCGCCGCGATTTCTCTTTTTAATTTCTCATCTGACATTTGTTTCTCTGATTTTTTCCGGTTTAGTAGGCTTAGTTTTTTTAGTTTTGAGAGTTTTAGGTCGGAGGGGGAGATCCAGTAGTCGAGGCCGGACTCGACGCGGTTGGAGGGGATTAAGGGACGGGATTCGGCGGTTGACCAGAAGGTGTCGGAGGAGGAGGAGGGGGGGGAGGAACTAGGAGGAGGAAGAGGAGGAGGAGGTAGTCAATTATGTTAGAGGGAAAGAGAAAGGTGTCCGAGAAAGGTGGCGGCTTTGCATTATAAACTTATTCTTACCTTGCGATCCTCCTCCGTCTTTCTGCTCCTTTACTTTTAGTTTCTTTCTTCTCTCGAGTTCGACGAGGTATATACTGATCCCTATCGTTAGCATTCTGAGTGAGTCTTAGTGATGAAGGGTACCTTATTATATTATTATTTCGTCGATAAGATCGTCGATAAGATCGTCGATAAGATCGTCGATGAGATCGTCGATTGTATGATATTGCAGGGGAATTAATTGGGGAAGGAGCCTGTACAGGAGGCAGGGAATGACCACCTCGTGAGGTAGAGTGTGAAATGGACAACTTTGGTGCAACTATAAAACTGTAGGTGTTCCCTAGTAGACCTATAAAGCATAACAATAGGAGCGGTTGCATTTTAGAAAAAGTTCTGACGTTGTATGAAAAGATTTGGAGGACAATTCTTGCTGTCAAAACTTTGTGTTTTGCTCTGGAATCGATACTGACTGTGATATTGGCTGTCAGCTGCTGCTGCTGATCGTAATATTTTCCAGCTGCAATGATTTATAATAATTGTTGTGTGATACTAGTATTATTACTGTGTATTTATGCAATTTGTGACATTTCAACACACATTTCAGCACACAGTACGGAAGGTTCACATGATACAACAAGTTACGATACAACAAGTTACGATACAACAAGTTACGATACAACAAGTTACGATACAACAACGAGTTCAACGCTAGTCCTATACGCTTACTCAGAAGTGTCGCCAGTTCATCGCTCGAACGGTATTCATTTCTTAAATCACGGTCTAGACATCTCATCTGATCCATCTACAAACCATGTTACAAACCATGTTACAAACCATGTAACGATAATATTCATAATAAATGGTGAATCAACGTTAGACGATAAGCCAGATTATGCTTTAAAGTCTGCGGTTGATAGTGCGGAGGAGAATCCTAATCTTACTTTTAGGATTATTAGACGTCCTAATACGTGCTTTGATTTTGGAGCATGGTCAGTGGGCCTTCACTCCCTAAAGGTGAGACACTGAGAGTGAGACACTGAGAGTGAGACACTGAGAGTGAGATAGCAAGTGCTTGCTGCGCACTGCACAAACAATATGTACTATTACTTTCTACTAACATTGTCGTCAACAGCAACCCTTATCATACACCTACTACATCTTAATAAATGCCTCAGTAAAAGGTCCCCTCCACCTCCCCACCTTCCCTCCTCCCAGAGACTGGACCCTAAAATATACTCGCCCCCTGGTGCCACCCATCCACCTCCTCGGCCTGACCTTGAACTGCCTCCCCACCCTCCACCTCCAGTCCCCCTTCCTATCGACAACCCAAACCGGCATGTCCGAAATCTTCCAAACCTACCTCACCCCCTCCACCTGCCCTTCCCAAAAAGTCGACGCCATTTACTCCTCCGAAATCCCCCTCTCCTCCTCCTACCTCTCCTCCAACTACTCTCTCCTCTCCCTCTCCTTCCCCGTCCCCATCCCTTCCTTATCCGTCCCATCCCTCTGCTCCTCCTTGGCTCAAAAAACCTTGTACAACCTCACTGACCCATATTACTCTTCCCTCCCTCACCACTCTCTCCTAAACCCTTACACCCTCGGTTTCTTCAAAACGAACATACCCTCACACCCTTACAACTTCGTAAAGTTCGACGAGAAAACGTACACTCGTGCGGAGACTGCCGTACTTCTCTCAGGTTCTTTGAGGACGTTTGCTACGATATCTTCTAATATAATATCACGTCTTGAGGGAGGTACGGTTGTTTTTCTTCTCCTTGATTCATTAGATTCTTTAGTTGATTTATCTGATGTGGTACGTGAATTTAATTATAATAATATTCAAGTTATTATTAACGTTATTGAATATATACCTAATCATAATTTAATGTATAATGGGAGAAATTATGAAGAAGTAAAGAGTGGGTATGGACAAGCTTATAAAGTATATATTAATTATTGTCATATGAAAGATTACGAGATTAAATCAGGTATTATATTTACAAGAGTTATTAAAAGTAGACCTGACGTAGGATTCTACAATTCAGATAGTCACTATAAAATAAGTAATGGTATAAGAGTTGGAGCACGTAATTTCTGGCCGATTAACGATCAGGTTGCGGATATGGGGAGGGAGGATGCGGATGTTTATTTCAGGTATTATGAAATATACTTTTATAAAACGAGGGAAATACCGTACAACACAGGCGTGAATGATTTCGCAGTGTATGAATATCTTAGAGGTAAAAATGTTAGGTTTACGGTTTGGGATATGGAGTTTGTTATCGTTAGAGAGAATGGACCGAGGTGTGGGAGTGTTAGTAAGGTTAGGAATGTGGTTTGTCAGGTTGTGGGGGGGTTTGAGGTTTTTGGAAGGGAAGGTGAGAAGATGAAGTTGGCCGTTGTGGGGAGCATTCAAGTATTCCAAGCGAACGTCGCTTCATTGCGCCGGTCAAACACCTTTTTGTAGACTACTTTAGCCTAACTTATTGCTTTGCTCCGCTCGTCGCAGGATTTGGAGCCGACGAATGTGCGGATTATTTTAACTACATTGGTCGGGAGGATTGCAAGGAAGCGTTCAAGGATATTTACGGCGGGAGGATATCGGAGGAAGACAATGACGGAGAGCATTATAAGAGTTTAGAGCGCAGGATGGCAGAGGTGAGAAGCTGTGAGAACGAAGATATAACTACGAGGAAACTGATATTCGATGCTTGTAGATGTTCTCCGCACCATCAATTACCAACCCGATTCTAACTCGTAAGTGCCAATCTTCATGCGACTTGCTTCGCTCGTCGCAGAATCCAGAGTGGTTCAACGTTTTCAGGGATCATATGGCGGATTACGATGGGGCGGAGGGTGGAGGAGGTGAATTCTGGGAGAGAGATCAACAGTGGTACCCTCTAATAATCGAAGATTACGGAAACGAACAGCGGGAGGTTGGGTATGTTGGATTGGGGTACGTCGTGACTGAAAATTTGATCAAGGCGTTGCGAAAGGCCTTGAAGTGCGAGGCGCAGCAGGCGAGGCTGAAGGGGAAGCTCAGTTTGACGAAGACTGAAAGGGAAGAGAGGGGATGCAAAATCGAGGAGGTTCTGCTTGCGCTTGAGGAGGGGCAGGTTGGAGAAGGTTTGGATTGCATAGGTGAGATGTGACACGAGAAAGATGATACATTTATTCAAGCTCTGATACCTCCTGCCCTTGCAGGTTCGTGCGATGAGAAGAAAGAGAAGGATGCGCTTTTGCAAAGGATTAACGAGCGGGCCGTAGAGCTTGTTGGGGAGGTCGAGAAGAGGACAAATGGTGAAGAATTGTAACAAATATGATTATTTTCAATAAACGAAAACTCTACTACTACTACAGTTCCTCTATGATGCCGTCTTCTCCAATCTTCATCCCCAAAATAGCTAGCTCTGCCTCACTGATATGTGGATTGTTGACCGCATCTTCGAAGCCCTTAATGAACATACTCTGTGGAGGAGAAGTTAGTTGGACGGACAGAATCAATGGATTCCCAACTCCTCGCCTGTCTTACCTCCCGCATCTCCCACTCGTTGTTGTCGAACGGGTTACCATTCTGGTCGTAGTCTCCTCGGGCAACTACGTATGATATATAATCACAGTCGTCGCTGTCGTCAGCGTCAACGCAGGCCTGAAAAAACTCCTCGATCCTCTCAGTTTCCATAAAGTCGGAGTGAACTCTTACAAAGTCTTGCAGGGTTGCAGAATTGCTGGCGGGCCGGAGTTAAAAAGAATCTCATTATGGTGAAAACGGCGCCGCTTCGCCTCTCACCTTCTTGTCACGTCCTTCTGAAAGAACTCGGTTCGGAAATTCGCCCAGTCCTCCTCGTAGAGCAAGAAGTTAAGCCGTTCGTGAAATCCCCAAGAGGGCCATTTCTTGTACGCTTCAGCGTCCTCCTCCGTTATTGCCGCCTGTGTTTGCGTCAATACTGCGAGCACCGCAACAACTGCAATGGCAGTGTAACTGGGTTTCTTCATCGCGGGGTTCAGTACACCGGGCTGGTGACGTTGTCTTGTCTGTGTTGTCGGTTGGTAGCGATTTGGTGGGTTGAGTTGTTAGTTTTGCTTCTGGGGAACGAAGCTAGATTGGAAGCGAAGAGCAGGGAGCTTGAGAACCGCCTCGTAATCATAGGTGTAAAATGTAGCACTTCGGTTGGATACGGTAAATGTGCTATCTATGCTATAATTTTGTAGCGTCATACACTACTCGAATACACTTAAAACACCGTCCATCCGTCTATTGACTATTCTTTACCTGTTCTGTGATCTGTGGAAAGTTGGGAAAAAACACATCGCTGAAGATGACCTCTCCACTTTCCCCCTTACGCGCTCCCACCGGCGATGTCGCACAATCTCTCATGACCCTTATGGGAGCTGCCCATGATCAGAGCTCCTCGCTGTGTCTACTGGCTCCGCCAATGGAGCAAAAGACCGAATTGCAGACGACCAAGACAAAGAGGAACTTTGTGAAGGACTCTAATGGGCACTGGATGTGCGACGGTGAGTCAATGCGGCGCGGCGTCGTTGTAACTCCAGTGTCATCTGCTAATAACCCTAACCCTCGTCTGTTAACCCTCGACATGCACTTTCTTGTGAGCAGTTCCCACATGCGCCTACACAGCGAAGGCCAAGTCTGGCCTCAAGTATCACCAGGCCGCGATCCACGACATCAACGTGGTGTGGACGTACTGTGATGTCCCAGGTTGTAATTATAAGGCGAAGAAGGCTTCGTCCATCAAGCCCCACAAGACCGCTAACCACAACGTCGAGGTCGAGTGGTTCCACTGCACCACCAAGGGTTGCAAATACAAGACAAAGTACCCCGGGAGGTGAGAAGCGAAGAGGCGAAGTGTTAGGGAGAGATGTTCCAGGAGTGAAGCAGCGTTGGCGAGACTGAGGGAGCGAAGTGGCAGAGCGTCAGCAAGTACCGTTTAGAACCCACTCGTGAATATAATATATATATATATATTATAATACCATAATACAATACCGAAGGAGCAAAGCGACCGGGAGCCCCTACGTGGAATATATAAAGGGTTCAGTTTTCGCTCCTCGCTGTCGTCGTTTGCTCCTCTTCTTCACTTCGCCTCTATTTTTCTAACCCAATCTTCTTGCTCGCTGCTGCTCCTCACCACGCTCGACGCAGCATGAAGAGTCACCAGAGGAACAAGGTGAGAGGAATGGGGTGGGAGAAGAGCGGAGCGAGGAGTCTGACCATAACGCTTCTGAATGTTAATTTAAGTTAAGGTCCTAGTTCGCATTGTAACTCTAACTAGCGTCCGTTCGCTCCCCAACTCCTCTCCTCAACTCCTCGGTTCACAGCACGACATTGACGTCGTCTGGTATTCGTGCGGAGTGGGAGATTGCAAGTACAAAGCCAAAGATTCGGGGAGGATCAAGGAGCACAAGAGGATGCGGCACGACATTGACGTGAGGTGGTACCACTGCGACATCGCAGGGTGCGCGTATAAGGCGAAGAAGGGAAGCAGCATCAAGTCGCACAAGAAGCTTCGGCACAAGGAGGCGTACGCCGCCATGCTGCGGGCGAAGGACCAGAAGGACACCGCCAGTGCAGTCGACCTGCTGATGAGTGCAGCAGTCCCCGTGGACCAGTCCACAGCAGTATCTGCAGTAGCCCAGCCCCTGCCGCCCTCCGTAGTCATCGAGCCCATAGGAGAGTCGGATCAACCGACTCGAAATGACCTGCTGACGCCCCCGATGCCGCCTCCCGTTCCCACTGCGATGCCGAGCATGCAGCCGAGTCTCGAGATGGGGATGGGGATGTTCCAGACGCAGAACTGGGCGAACGCCTTTGACCTTTGATTTCGAGGGGAGGTGTATAGATTATATATGCAAATGACAATGGAGGATAAGGTTTAATTTTATGACTACAAACAAGCTTGATGTTTTGATGCTTTTGGCTTGTTTCCGGAGCCTTCCTGTTTTTTCTTTGTTTGGTCCCTTCAGTATTTTTCATTCGACGAAAAACGGGACGAGATTCAGTCGCCTGGTTCGCAGGTGAAACTGATCAATCAGGCTCCCCATGGGCCAGTGCCCGCCCGGCTACGATTGGTTCGTTAAAGGTAAACCAAAATAGTGACAAGGGCTCAGCCAAGGTGACAAATCTCTGGTACTTTTCCAGAGATTTGAGATGAGGAGGCATCTGTTTTTTCTTCAATTCGCTTCAGCAAAGGTAAACCTGAATTCCACATTGCAAAATCGCATCTGACGTCCTGATAGCATTGAATTCCAACGATGGCCTCGCGAAGAACCGGGAAGGTGAGGTTTTTAGGGCGCCGCCGACGTCGTGTGCTTGTTTTTTTGGGAGCCAAATGTCCGACAGGCTCTAGACAATGTGCCTTGTTCAATTGCTGAAATAGCCTTTACTAACGCAACGCCGCTGTCCGATAACCTTTCGATCTCTCGCTTCTCCCGTGTCGGCTCTCCCCTCAGTGGTCTCGCGAGGAAGAGGAGTACTCCTCTCGGCTGATACACCTATTTGAGCTGGGAGCTATTGACGGGGTCGAGGGGGGCACGGTAAGTTGTCTCCAGGGCTCAGTGCGCCGCGCCCAGCTTGTTTCTAACACCCCTTGTCCCTCGCAGACCCTCCGTGCGTTCCTCTCTGCACGCCTCAACTGCGCGCCGATGCGCATATCTAAGAAGTACGCAGGAAAAGCAATTGGTGAGAGCACTGCGTTTCTTCTCCAGGCTGCAGGACCACCACCTCGCCCGGCACCGTCCGTAGCGTCCATAGCTAACCCGCCCGCTTTCCAGGCAAGCACGTATTCCAGAAGAATGAAGAGAACCGCGTCGTGTCCATGGGCATGATGCCCCCGACTCGTGACCTCGAGGCGGCCTTCCTTCGCGTCTGTCTCAAGAAGCAGGGTTTCGCCTTCACCGCCACCGGCACGAAGATCGAGACCACGAAGAACCTTGACGAGTACCAGAATCAGGGTCGTTACTGCTTCGACCCGGCAGCTTTGGCCATGGCTGCGCGTCTCCATTACCAGCCCGATATCATGCACAAAGGTGAGGATGCATAAAAGAACAAAGTTCACTGCGTTTCACTCTTCTCGGCTCCCAGACATGCCTCCTCCCCCCTTTTTTTCTTCTTCCTTCTTCCTTCTTCTAATCCCAACGTTCCTCTGTCCACTCCTCTCTCCTCTACCACACACTACAGATCCACCCGCTGGACCTCTCTACCCAATGGTCGATGCCTCTCAGACCAATGTTCAACACCTCGCCGCAGTGAAAGGTCCCAGCCCTTCGCAACCCTTCCCTGCCAACAACGCCGGTCCACTGCTGCCTCCCCCTCATTCGCTCCCTGTCGCTGATAACCGCGTCGCAACGCACCCCGTGGATTCCTCCAAGGGGAAAAAGGTGAGGAGACACATTTACAAACATACAATACAACGTCGACGTTCGATATTATATTATATGTATATATTCACGTGATGGTGCCCGATCGCTTCGCTCGGCAAACACTCCACCGGCACTCCACTGGCAACCTCCGCCATCATTTCTAACGAAAACAAAATAAAAAATAACTCGCAGGTGAACTCGGACAAGGCTCTCGAAGCGCTCTTCGCCAACTTCCAGGCCGCACAGCAGGGAAATTTGGGCGCCCCTGTTCCCCAAACTGATCACATCGAGCCTCAGGAGAAATTCCACTGGGCTTCGTCCTCGATATCGCCCATGTCGCTGCTCCCCATGCAGATGCAGAGGCAGGAGAGGGAAGCCGCGGCGCATGACGAGCTACAGAAGATGCAGGGAAATAACACCAAGGGGAAGCCCAACGCTCAACCGAATGCCAACGCGAACCCGTCCCCGACCAATTACCCGTGGCCAGATTTCTACGACTTGTTCAGCTCAGAGCAAAATCCCGCTAATTCGCCCTTGATGTACCTACAAGGCAACCCAGTGCGCCCCACGCAGCTCACCAACCAATCCTTCATCGCGGTGCCTACGCGTCAGGACCACAACATGACTACCTACGGAGCCATCGCCGACACTATCGGCAGCCACGCTACCGACTTCGGCTACGTGACGGCGCCGACGAATGACTACAGCAACGGTAACGGCAAAAGCAATGGCAAAAGCAATGGAAATAGCAATGTCACGAGCACGGGCACGGCCGCCGCTGGCGCCCCCCATCCCACCCCGAGCAGCACCAGCTCCGCCCCCGTTTCCGCCCCCGCCCCCAAGTCGACGCAGAACTCGAACCCACTAATGACCTTCAGCTCGCTAAAACAGCACCAGTCCCAGAGCGACCTGGACAAGCACAATCCCAACTCTACTCTAGCGCAGTCCTCCTACTCGCATCCCGCGCTTCGACCTATAGGTGAAGCGCAAATGCTATGCTATACGTCGCCGCAATATCCTTTTCTCTCCTGCGTTATTCTAACTCATCGCTTCGCTCCTTTTCTTCACTGCAGGCTCCACGTTCAAGAGCTCACCGAGCAACGGCTCCGGAGATGGCGGGACCGGGTCCGACCCGTTGCCGGGCAACACCGCAATCACGTCGAGCGACGACACCGGCTCCGGAAACAGCACGCCCCCGAACTCCGACCGACCAGTCTCGACGTCGTCCGCATCCTCCACGGAGAACAAAACCGAACCTGGCACCAAGCGCTCCAGTTCCGGCGGCGAGGTCAGCTCCAAGAAGAAGAAGAAGAAGAAGGCGTCGTCGTCGACTACTTCCTTGCCTATGCCCATATCCACGTCGCCCGTGGCCACCAAGGACAAGCCCGGCATCTCCAGCGCGGCAGTTAAACCGGACAGCAGCAAGACGGGCGTAGTAAGTGACAGCAGTGAACAGTCGAACTCCACGACGGGATCCTCCGGGTCGTCCGGATCGAATTCCGACCCGGGAGAAGAGGTCAACTCCGAGGACACGAACTCGTCAAGCGACGACGTGAGGTCGGAGAACTCGGAAGAAAACTCGTCAGAGGGCAACGCCGTGGATGCTGCAGCAGCAAGCCAAAATAGCCAAAAAGAGTCGAAGTTGAATGCAATTGCAACAACATCGCGACAGATAATATCGCCTAAAATCAAAGGCAGACCAAGCAACTAGTTGACGACACCCAAGATCAGCCCCAACCAAAACCCAAGACCCTATCGAGTTGAACAATCGTCCAGGTCAACTTTTAACCACATCATTATTCAAAAAAATCAATTCAAGCACGCAAACAGTTAATAACGAGTTTTTAATTTTTTTAATTTTGAGTATGCAAATTTATATGTACTTAAGGGTTATGAATTTTCATTTTGGGGAGATACTCCTCTGCGAACTTAAAAGCTCGGAGCCTCGTCGTCTTCCTGCTGCACGGATAGGTCCACCTTCTCGGCAGACGAACTGCGCTTTCTCACGCAAACCAAGTCGTCCATTTCGCATAGCTCCAACTGTGAGGGGCGCTTCGTTAGGTCAGAGTCGTTCAGCGTCTGCCCATTTAGTTGGAACTCGAGGTCAGAAGATGCTTCGTTCAAAATTCTTCCAAGAACCGACAGACTCTCGTTGACCGGCTTGGAGATATTGATGTCCACGCAAACGCACTGGTTTTCGGGGGCTTTGACTTTGAGGAACATTATTGAGCGAGAGTAGGCTGGGATTGAGCGAGATAGGCTGGAGAAATTAGAAAGAAGGTGACAGGGAAGAAGGCGGACGTGAGAAAATGTGAGAGGGGAAGGTATTGAGGGTAGGTGAATTTGCAGTACCACTGGGGCGCGTTCTATACACTTAATCGATGGATAGCGTTTGATTAAATTGTACGGCGGCGACGATTTCCAACAGAAATCAACATAAAAGAAATAGGTGCTGGCGACGAAGGGAAATCTGAAACAGCCTAGAGGTCGTGGTTACAGCCTAGTGGTCGTGGAAAGCGCAATGCATTTTCAGTGCATATTTGTTGAAATGCGGCGGGGAACATCTCACCAAATGAAAATCGATGTTCTTTAAAATTGATCGATTCCAGTGATTTGCCATCACAAAAATGAGCCTGTCAAAAAAGTGAATTTCAAATCATTTTCAACATTCAAGAGGCTCCCATTACTGTTACTTTTACTTTATAGCACCGACCCCCTCCTCCCCCACCCCCGCTCTTGATCCCCCCCACCCTTCACCACGCCCGACACAACACACAACACACAACACAAACCTAGTCCCTAGCCCAGCGCGCAAATGCAGTCAGCAGGATACCCTTTGCTCTGCAGGAACATGTTGGCCTTCTTGACGAAGTAGTCGGGGCCTGCCAGCACCGCCATGGTTCCGGGTTGGAAGTCGGGCACGCTGGTGACAATTTCTTCGTTGTCCGACATGGCTCCGGCGTAGACGTCGTTCGCGAGGCAGCAGCTGACGTCGAGTTTTTTGTTGTATTTGTAGAACTCGTCCTCCAACTCGTTATAGGCTCCTTTGTAGAATTCCTCTGGCTTCTCGTTGATCCAGACAACGCTCAGGGTCTGGACGGTGGACGACTGCACTCCGACGAGTTCCTTGACCTGGTTAATGATAGGCACGACTCCGAGCCCGTTGCAGAGGTAGACCATGTCTGTGACGGGGAGGTCTTGTCCCCTGTACTCTGTGACCGAAACGAGTTAGTATGGAAGTCAATAAGTCGGGCTTCGCTCCTCTTCTTACCTAGCGTTGACTTCCCCGGCTTGATGGCGACTTCATCGCCCACCTCCATCTGCTCGTAGAGAACAGAGTGGAAGGCTGCCGACTCGCGGCCCAAGACGGCTTCGTCCTTCTTAGCTCCTCGGGTGGCTACGATTTCGAACTTCCCGACGACGTGTCGTGCCGAGGAGACGAAGAAGTCGGACTTGGCAACGTTACTTCCCGCGTCCAGGCAGCACAGGGTCAGCTGCTGGGCCATGTCCAGAGGCAGGACTTTTCCCTCCGGAATTTTGAAGGTGTATCTAACGTAGCCGGCTTCTCCGATGGGTTCCTTGCTAACCAGCGTCGACACTCCCCACTCGTCCCCAGACAAGTCCAGCTCCTCGCTAACGGGTCTAGTCTTCGCCTGGTAGAAATCAATGACGCGAGCGACTGGGCGAGGAGCGAATCGAATCGATGGGTTAGAACGTGTCGTTAAAGTAACTAAATAATGTGAAAGTAACTATTATCATTATAGGAGAAGAAAGACAGTTGCACTCGTCGCTCCGCAACTCGCTCCGCTCCTCACTTCACCCCTGCTCCTCACCTCTTCCCCAAAGCAACCTCCAAAAGTGGACCACGTCCGGAGCCACCTTGGCCAGCGGCGACAGCGCCCATAGACCCCCGACTTTCAGAGAATAGGTGACGGCTCCAATGAAGCTTCCCAGCTTCCCCAGGATGGAGGGCCCTACGACCCTCAGGGCGGGCTCGTTCCCCGAATCCTCCCCCAACAGGGCGTCGATGGTCAGACGAGTCAAGGCCAGCGTCACCTGGAAAACCAGGTAGGCGACGGCCAACTTGAGGCTAAGCCCGATGAGCGCCGGCAGGCTCATCCCGGTGCGCCCTGGCTGCAAGTACCTGGTCGCCATCAACGGCTCGTCGAGGCTCACAGCCAAGTTTTGCGCACTCGCGGGCATCGCACCCCCAATCACCTGTGACACTTGCTGGACGTCGCCCCGGCCGCCGAAGGCGAGGCGCCGCGCCGCGAGGCTCGTGGAACTGGATTTCGAGACCGTGGCGGACCTGAAGCGAAGAGAGGAAGATCGGTCAGCAAGAAGAAAGGAGGTGGACAAGGGTTGGGTGGGGAGCGGAGTGAGGAGAGTTCATCTCACCTTTTTATTACACCTCCCCCCATCCAAAAACCGTCTGCATTTCCAACGAGGAGCACGAGGTACATGCATGCTACTGCTGTGGCCCTCATGATCAGGGCAGGGCGCTCGTTTGCTTGGATTGTGGTGCGTTGAAATGCACGATATCGTCAGTAGGGGGGAGGGGTGATTTGGTGGAGTTTGTGTGAATCTTCGAGGCGGTGGTGTGTAGTCTGGAGGTTTATGTCAGAGATATTGAAGAGCTGAAGAGGAGAATTTGATTTCGCGACCTAAAGTGGAAAGGGAACGCAGGAGAGTTGAAAACACGATGAGGAGGGAAGACCAGGGATTTGCAAGCAATTTGCAGAGAGATACATTGATCATGGGGTTATCAGCGTTGGCCATCAAATTGGCCTCGAAGGGAGTAATTGGAAAGGTCGTGGGCAAGGGAATCCTGGGAATGGTACGTTCGTGTTAAGGTTGTTTTTATGGGCAGGGGAGGAAAGTGAAGTCGGAGCTTTCATATCAACGATGTTGATGGTGTGATTGTGTGTGGTGGCGACGGCGCTGGCAGCGCAGAATGTGGAATGTGGTGTGGTTCGGTGTGATTATGGTGCTTTGACTTCTTCGATGGAGAACTTATCCCGCGAGGCTTGTGAGAGAGTGCTTGGTTTTAACTTCACGTCGTCGTATGTTTTCTGTTCTGTCCAGTGGCTCTCTTCGCTCACTTCGCACCACGTCGTCGTATGTTACCTTTTCTGTCACATTGGCTCACTTCGCACCACCCCATTACAGACAATAGTAGGAAACACACTCCTTCCCGGGTTCATCAAAAAAGCCCTGCACATCGAGGAAGAAGTTGACACAGGAGCAGAAGCTCCGTCGATTTTCATGGACCCAGAGGTGTGGCTTCTCGTCGGATTGATAGTGTTCGCCTTGATTGTCACTCAGGAGAAGAAGGAGAAGGGGGAGAAGGAGAAGGGGGAGCAAGCTGAATGAATATGTACAATTTGTAATTTCAAATCAAAGAGCGGCGGTTTTTGGGCTTTCGTATTTCTTGGCTAGGGTGGAGACTGGTACGGAGGGTTTGCTCGAGGGCGTTCGGATCATTGACGGGCGCTGGCGTTGGGGGCGGCTCGGCTGATTTACTTCGGTCAGCTCAACTACTTGATCGGCGGGGGCGGGAGTGGGGGTGTTATTTGAGTGAACTGGAGAGGACACTACTTCTTCTAGAACTACTGGATTCTCCTCGTCGCCGTTCTCGTTCTCGTTCTCGTTCTCGTCTTCATTTGAAGCTTGTCTGGAGGTCGATCTGAAGAAGCCGCGAAGATAGGAATGAACTAGGTCGCCGTCTTCGCCGCTCAGGCACTGGACGGCGTATGCGTCGACTGATACGAAGCCAAGCATGGCCGCGGAGAACCAGAGCCATTGCGCACAACTTGTTGAGGCTGAGTGAATGACGAGGAAAAATAATCCGAGAAAGATGAATCCGGTACCGACAACGCATGCAATCACGAGACCGAACATCTTCAAGATGCTGGGGTGCTTGTGCTTTATTTCGACCTTCCAACGGGCCTTCTCATTCTCGGACATCAACTCCAAATCCAACGATCTCTCTAACCTCCACCTTTCGATCACGTTCTTGGTGTTCATCATCGCCTCGATCTTGTCGCTCACGCCCTCCTCGCTAGCGGCTGAGTTAGCTCTCGTTCGGTCGGAATCTCGATCTTGGCTGGTTGACGCTCGGAACGACTTGAAGGGATCCGTGAGGCCGAATACCAACCTCTTCATCGACCAGAGGATGCACAGTAGGACGAGGCTTGCGAAGACATGACCCCCGACATTAACAGCTTCGTTGTCATTGCTTGTTGTGCTCAGAGCCTGCAGTATTGTGAACAAAAAAGGGGTAGCACACAGCACCCGCGTGATGAGCACCTCGGTGTCGTTCAAGGCGTCGCCGTAGAATTCGCTAGCGCGAAAGCTCAGATACGGTCGCTTCGCCACGTGCCGGAGATAGAGGAAATGCGTTGTCTGGAATAGAATGGTTTGTAGACAGCTCATGGTGAGTGGGATTGTGGTGACGTCCATTCCTGTTGGGAGAAGTGAGGCAATAGCTGGGACAGGCGACTGTAACTTCCCCCCACCTCCCCCTAAGTTCTCGCTATCAATTGCCATATTAATAGCATGCGCTCCGAATTCGACGAGGGCCGTAAGAGCGGGAATCAAGTAGCAGAAGATTTTTCTTCTCGTTGCCTGTGAAATGCGGCATTAGAACGATTCAGAAGCAGTGTTCCAACCTATCGTTCTCACCTTGCTCTCGTGGAACAGTGAGCAGGGCGTGTAATTTGTGCAGAATGATGCAAGGAACGGGAGGCCTTTCTTGAGCTGAGAATCCTCGTCGCTGGCATACTGCTCCGGATTCTCCATGTATTTGAGGCGTTCGACGCTGTACTTCCAAGCCATGGTTTCAACTCTGAAGTACATGTAAGCGACAATGAAGATGGCCGTGGCAACGTTTATGGGTATTTCGATTATTGCGTCAAAGATTGCCTCTTCATTTTGAGTGTCGGCGGCTACTTTTTCAATGGGTTTGCTAATTAAGGCAGGTACGTCAAGAGCCACTCGCAGAATTGGGACGATGGCGATAGTTGCTAGAATTGAAGCCAGCACCTGGCCCCTCTCCTTCGCTTTGGTGCTGATGCGGTTGTGGAGAATGGGGATCGAGTGAAGCCTCGTGAGGAATTGGATGATAAATTCGACGAAAAGGAAAGCGAAAACGCCGATCTGGTAGCTTAGAAGCTCGATGTCTGTTACACACGCCGGTTGAGGCTGAAAGGGCATTGTGAGCAAGGTGGCGAAAATGGAGAAGCTGAAGAACCACTGGGGGTACGGGAGGTTGTTGAACTTTGAGGCCTCGCTGAGGACCTGGACGACCGTCGTGGCCTGCTTCGCCTTCGTCTGCGTGTCCATGTTGAGATTGAACACTTTGTTGACGTGGTGCTCCTTGATGATATTTAGTCGCTTTAGGAACCAGACCGTCGTGACGATTATGAGTACGACTGTGCCAAAGAGCAAAATAGGGGCAACTACGCCAAAGGCACCTCCGGCGCATTTTACGCAACTCCCTCCGGCGTCAAAGTGATTGCTTGGGCAAGTCGAGCAGAAAGGGTCTGAGGGATCGAAGCCGTTGTGGCAAGTTCCGTTGGCAGCGCAGTTGGCCTTCGAAGGACATGAAGCGCAGGTGTAGCCCATGACTGTGGGGATTCAGTGAAGGGGGGAGAGTGAAGAAGTGTCAGGAGAGGAAGCTGTCGGTTCGTTGTGAAGTCGGTATGAACAGGAATTCTCACCTCTCTCCCCGTCACCACAGAGGCGATTGTTGCCTGAGAGCTGGCATTCTGTTGTTTTCCTTCGGCATAGTTTTGTGACAGCAGACGGAATCTCCCCGTAAAAGTCATTGATGAATAGGTAAATATTTGTCAGTGAAGATAGACCGCTGAGAAAGTGGAGGGAATCGGTAAATTGATTGTCGCTAAAACCAAGATATTCTAGTGATGTTAAGCTGCTAAGCATTGAAACTGGACCCATAAACTGATTACCATTTACATCTAGTTCGGTTAAGGATTTGAGGTTGCCCATCGAAGCGGGTAAATGACCACTTAAAGCATTGAACGAAACGTCGATAATCTTTAAGTGTGTGAGATTTCCAATGGTCTCGGGTATCTGACCACTAAGAAAGTTTCCATTGAAATAGAAACACTCAAGGTGCGTTAGATTTCCAATGGACTCGGGGATCTGTCCACTTAAAGCATTGTCCGCAGCGTTAAAATACTCAAGATGTGTTAGATTTCCAAGGGACTCAGGAAGGTGGCCCGTCAAGCCTCTCTCATATAACCTCAGTTCCACCACCGTGTCGTTCCTGCAGGTGACACCGCCCCAATAGCAAGCGCCCGTGGTGTTTGTGGTGTTCCACCCTACCGACGTTGTGTCAGCGAAGTCGAGCAGGACAGCGAGCTCGCCGCCCGGGATTGCGGAGCAGGTGGGGTAAAAGATCATGCCGAGAAGGGCGAGGACGGTACGTAGCCGAGCAGGGGGTGGACGTAGCCGAGCAGGGGGTGGGGGTAGCCTCATCAGGGGGTCAGGGTGGGTCGTAAGGGAGTGGGGTGCGCGGGGGAGTGAACTATGAGGATTATGGGGTGCGGGAAGAATCTATTATGATTGCTGGGAACACAAGTTATCTCCCTACTGAGGCGCTAAGTGTGTCTGCAAATTTATTGAGGGAGCGTAATATGGTCACAATAATGTTCACACACAAGGCTAGAAGCAGCGGACGTTCACAGCAGCAGAAAAGGGGGTGATCGTTTCCATGTACATTTCCAAGAGAAATTTGTCTCACGCAAGAGGGATTTTAGTGGTCAGTTTTGGTCATATTCTTCACCCGAAGGCCTTTGATAGCTTAAAAATATATTAGACTTTTCAAAAAAAAAGGCCTTCTTTTGTGATTTTTAAGAATTTTTATTTTTTCTTAAATTTGATAATATTATTCACTTAGAGATCTCTAAGAGGAAGAATTTGCCACTTAAAAGGACAAAAAATTGATTTGAATTTTTTTCAAAAAAAGATTTCTCTAAACATTTTTTGGTCTTTATAATTATCAAATTATCCCTCTTCGAGATCCCTCTTCGAGATATTGAAAAGAATAATATGATCAAAATCTTTCCATAAAACATTCAAAGGACAAGTTACGGAATTTTACGAAGTGAACGAAGCGAAGATAATGAGAGGTATCGCGCTGGGGGTCCCAGACATGTAGGATATATTGAGGGATACTACGAGTAGGGTTGCACCTCGCACTAAGGAACGGGTCAAGGATAGGTCCTGATCAGTCAGGGAGGTGATGATGAGGACCAGGGCTGAAGTAGAAAGAGGCAGCTGGCGCAAGAGCACGTAAATACAGCGTTTGTATCATACCAAAACAGCTCAAATTAAATCGATTTCAATCAAAAATTCACCCGCTCCTTACTTTTATTCTCTTCGTCCATTCCCATAGCAACGTGACGCCGCTATAATCACTTCACGCGTATCACGATGTGCCAGTCGTCGCCATGGTAGGTCAACCCTTCGCTTTTACTCCCGAGGTTGTTTTTGGCGGCGAGCGAGTGGACGAACTCCCTCTCGGCAGTGGTCAGAGTTGGTTCGAAGTGAAGAGGGTCCTGCACGCCTGCCGCCATCCAATCATCAACGCGTTTGCTCAGAATGCCTCTACGGGCCTCGGCTACTCCACGGACCACGCCCTCCTCAATCGGTTTATCGTAGACCACGACGTGGCGATCTGCGCCCTTCCCCTCAGACTTCGAAGACATCACATCGCCTCTTGCTTCACACAGTGCGTGAACGAACTTGCGCTCATCGGAGGTCAGGCTTGCCTCGAAGTGAAGCGGCTGAGCACCTGGCGAATACCATTCAGAAACTCTGTCCGTAAGTTCCTGTTTGCGCTGGGTACACAACACTTCCGGAACGTGCACAGCATTTTTCGCCCTGATCTCGTTGGCCATGTTGTACATGGCTCCGACTGTCCACTCGCACTCGATCTCCTTCCCGTCTTCGTCCAAACCATGCTTTGCAAAGTACAACTGAGCGTCGGCTTCAAACATATTTTCTAAAACGAGCAGAAGTCTGCACGTGTGCATAGCTACGATTCTAGCCATGGGATAGGTGCTGTCCGGCGACCGGGTTGCCATCATCTTCTCGTACAAGTCTCCCGTTCGCTTTCTGAACAACGGCAAAGAGGCTCTGAGCGTCGAAACAGCGTCTGCGGCACTAATGGGGGTCTCGTCGATCTCACTGTACTTTGCAGCGCGGTGGTTCATGGCCGTCCCCACAAATGCGCCCGTGAACGGGGTGTGCAGAGCAGCCTCAGCCTTGATCTTTTCGGCAAGAGCGGTCTCGAAGCGATCCCACTTCTCAACGTCAAGCCACGCATCAGGGTGAGCGCCCTGTCGTTCCTCAAGTTCCCGGGGGAACGTGGAGAACGGAAAACTCAGACAGGAGTCTCTGCGCCCAAGCTGCATTGACTTTCCACCACCGCTAAAAAGGCCGATATCAATGCCTTCAGCTGAATTGGACGCAGGGGTTGGGAACATGGTGCCCACTCGACCGCCCCAAATCGTCTGGGCAGCCACGTGCTCCCAAGTCGCTTCCTGCGAACCGGTCAGGACCTCGAAACGAACCATTGTAAAGGACGGGGAGAATCTTTCGACAAAGGCCTCGCGAATGGCATCGACGTCTGCAGCAGACATGCGGTCTTCCTCCATCGCCGCCCTAACCCCTCCAGTTGCGCCAACGAACAAAATGTCACGACTGCTCATCTCCATCGTCTTCAAGGAGTGGTCCAAGCTGTCCATGAATTCCCCCAGGCGCCCAAGAAGGGTCGAGGACTGGAAGGCTTCGCCGGCGCTGCCGGGAATGATGTCCGTAAGGGGAAGGTTCCCCTTGTCGACCAGGTGGGAGAGCCATGTCTTGTCCGTCTGCTTAATGGTAGCAGTCTGGCTGTAACAAGTGATGGCTGTGTGTCCCGACCCACAATCAACGACAATACCAGTTAAGGGGGAGATCATCGAGGGAACTAGCAGCAGGATGTGAAGGACCAGAGGGAGAATGTTTAGTGAAGGCAATGTTTATTGGTACTGTCTGGGTCCAAGTGGATGACGAAGCGGCGAGGACGGAGGAAATGGAGGCTAGGGTTTTTCGAAGAGAGGAGTTAGATGGGACTTATAAACGCCGACGTAGAAAATATAGAAGGGGTGGTTGGCGCGAAATTATTTTCAGTCGTTAAGCTTGTCAACAAGTGTGCAAGGCTTTCGAAATATCTTGCTGGGACCAACCCCCCCTTCCTTTCAATCCTTTCACTTCCTCAAAATTAAAAACAAAACTAAAGTTTTAATTGGAAAAGAAAATTGGCTTCGGTGTTTACTTCGTAGTAAGGTTCAACCAATCTTAATTCTTAATTCTTCTCCTGTGTTTTGTGTGCGAAAAGTGATCGTAGGTCAGTATTCCAACTCTCTCGTTGGCGATAAATCTCCCATAATTACGCGTTCACACCTCCCCCCCTCTTCCCTTTCAAACCCCTCCCTACTCCCGTTTTTAATAATTTTTCGTTAGCAGCGCGCTTCACATACGTACAAATAAATATATTTACATGAAGTACTTCTCGAGCCAGCCCATGAGCTCATCCTGGGTGAACTGGATGTGCTGCCCGTCGAAGCTCTCGAAGTTGTGCTTGTTTGCGGCGTCGGCGGTGGCGAGTCCGAAGGTGTCCTCCTTGTACCACTTGGTCTCGTTCCACTGGAGAAGAGTTCCGAAGGGGTCCTCGGGGTCCATGGCCCTCCACTGCTCTCCCTCCCTGGGCCAGACCACGGTGTCCTCGGTTCCGAGGACCCAGACGTACTGCGAAGTCATGGCGAACTTCTCGTTCCTGGAGGCGTCGACGTCGTCTCCCTCGTTCTCCCACTGGGCGAGCTGGGAGTACTTCTTGTACTTGTCGGAATCGGTCTTGGAGGGGTCGCGGAAGTAGTTGGCCTGAAAGAGAATGTTTTGGACGAAGCTGTTGTAGGCGAGGTCCCCGAGGATCTCGGTGATGCCCTCGCAGATTCCTCCGATGACCTTGCCCTCGGGGTTGCAGTTGGGGAAGGCCCCGACCCCGGCGTTGATTCCGCAGATGGACATGAAGGTGTTGGCGGTGGGGTAACCCTCGACTCCGTTGTACTTCTGGATGTACCCGCGGATGAGGTTGTTGCCCTGGGAGAGTCCGAAGGCGTTGAAGCCGTCGGCGAGCTCGGGGTCGTTCTTGACGCCCTCGGCGAAGACATCGACGGAGGCGTCCATGTTTAGGAGGAAGCCGTTGATGGTGTCCTTGATGCGGCTGTCTCCGGTGGGGATGCAGGTGGAGTAGGCTCCGACCTGGCGAGGTGGTGGTGGTGGTGGTGGTGGTGGCGGGGGGTTGGGGGTTAGAAATATGAATTCATACATACATTCGTTAATGTATACTCCGTCCGTGGTGTTGTTGTGCTCACCTTGGCTCCGGCGGCCTTGGTGATACTCTTCATTCCCGAGTTGAAGCAGGAATCTCCCATGCCGTGGGCGACGACGATGGGGAGGGCCTTAGACTCGCCCTCCTTGAGGACGCGGGCGGCGGGGATCTCCATCTCCTTGGCGACGGCGGAGATGGGGGAGTTCATGAGGGCGTCGGCGAGCTTCTCGGGGGCGTCGTTGGCCTGGTCGAGGATGTCGCAAATCTTGGGGACCATGTTCCTCTCCTCATCGGAACAGGTGTGGTAGGCGGAAGCGAGGGGCAGGAGGGCGAGGGCGGCGAGGGAGAACTTCATGTTGAGTGGCGTGATCTATGAGTTTCTGTTGATGATGGGGAAGACGAGCAGCAAGGCGTAGGCGTTTCTGGTTAGTGAGTTTCTGATGATTAGGGGCGATAGAGGGTTAAGGGAGGATTCAGAGGACATCTATTGAAAGGCAAGACCGATCCACAACGGTATTAGGGCGAGGAGGCGCATATTGGAGGCATTGGAGGAGGTTAAAGACGGCACTGGTTGCGCCCCGTGAAAAAGTTGATTTCTGAATTGAATATTCGATTGTGACGCCGCCCCAGCCATATGTAATACGAGAAATGCGTCTTCGAAGGTTTTTAGTGACAGGATTCTGTGCTGTTCGTTTAATCTGACGTTCAATGATTCTTGCACCTTATATTAATTCAAACGTTCTGTTAAAATACCTGTTATCGTAATCAGCCCATCCTACATATTTTCCTCAGCCAATCAGCCTCAGCCAATCAGCAAACACTTCCTGCGAGCTTCAATTAAAATAATCATGCCTCAAAGCGACCGATGTCTTTTCCGACTCGTGCTGGCTAGTTTTGTCCTGCTCTTCTCCCTCTCGACCGCATTCTCTCCGTTACCGACCACCCCCGCTCTTTCCTCAACTACGAACACGGCTATCTTGAACGCCAACCCCTCTCGCGTATCTTTTGACTTGAACGCTGCGCCCTCCCGACGAGCCTTTGTTGTCGCCACTGCCGCATCAATATCTTCCTCATTCCTTTCTACATCTGTTTTTGCCGCCGAAATCGACGAGTCTGCCCCGAGCGATAGCTACGAGGCGCTGCTGCTTCTGTTGCGCGCTCAAGAGTCCACGGCCCAGGAGCTGAATCTTTTGAAGACTGGCAAGTACAAGAATTTCCAGAGGGCGAATGTCAAGGTGAGAGAGTGAGAGAGTGGGTTGGGAGAAGTTGTCAGGCAGCACGTCGACATCCAGTACACACGCATTCCTCCTCACACTCTAATCTAAATACTTACCGCATAATATTCAATACTTGCAGCTGGCGGTCAGGTACATCCTGCGCAACTACGGCCTAACGACAAACTTCGCAAAGGTGAGAGGCTCGTTGACGAGATCTTGGCGCTCATCGCTGATACTTCTGCACGTCTGCACGTCACGTGGCGCAAACTTCTACGCTGTTTCTAATATCGCGAACAAATCTTCCATTGCGACTCGCTTCGCTCGTCGCAGCTCTCCGGCACGTCCTCCAAGCTCTCCACCCTCTCCTCCTCCATAGTCTCTAACCTCAACACCATCCTCGAGTACTTTGACGATCGCAACACCGACTCCTTAAAAATCGCCCCCCCCAAGCTGTCCAGCAGCCCTCTATCGGCTTTGAAGGCCGACGAGTTTCCAATGCCTGAAAACCCTGACCTAGATAACAGCAAGAAGAAGGTCGTCATAAACGGTCTTTCCAAAACGGTGGAGCTGTTCGACGAGTACTTCGGCGCGCTCGAGGACCAGGACATGCTTGCTAAAGCAAAGCAGCAGGTAGCGGACGAGAATGAAAAGAACAAGCAGGAGTATGCGGAGTTCGTCAAGACGGACATAATCAACATTGTTCCATCGAAGTAAAGATGGTTTTTATGCTGAATTGCCCCTTCTTTTTGTATATTTACTTGCTCTCTTCCTCTCCCTCTCCCTCTCCCTCTCCCTCCTCCTCTTCAACTTCCTCTACTACCTCCTCTTCCCCATCCCACTCTCCTCTGAGTTCTCCCGCAAACTCTTCCCCCACCCCTTCCAAATCCTTCAAAACCTCCTTCCAAACCTCCCCCTTCCCCTCCTCCCTCAAAATCCCCCCCACATACCTGAAGAACTTCCTCTCCTTCCACCCCACCCCTACCTCCTCCCCCCTTTCCAAACACTTCAAAACCCTCTTCCCCAAAACCACGACGGCCAAACCTTC